>JANAVB010031416.1:4526733-4706733 GCA_029216955.1 Iris pallida | reverse complement strand
TAGCTTTAACTCTTTCACAATAAATGTAGAGAAAGGGATTCTCTACACTTTGTCCAAGAATTTGTAGGATTCCCTAGAAATCTAGGTTAGGGATTTAATTTGGGGTTTTCCTAATTAAGAGTGGTATATATATATATATATATATATATATATATATATATATATATATATATATATATATATATATATATATATATATATATATATATATTTATATATGTTCGTATATATATATGTGTATGTATTATATATAAGTATTTGTGTGTAGAGTGAGAGAATGGTGGTGGTGGTGTATGAGTGAGAGTGGTGGTGAGAGTGTGTGTTTGGGTGTGTGTGTGAGTGTGTTGTGTGTGAGTGTGTTTGTGAGAGAGTATGTGTGGGTGTATGAATTTAGATATATATAGTTATGTGTATGTGCCTATGTATATATATATAGATATATGTTTGTGTGTATATATATGTATCTATATGTGTGTGTGTGTATTTATATATATAGATATAGGTGTATGAATTTATATATATGTAGAGATGTTGTGTGTGTGTATATATATATATATATATATATATATATATATATATATATATATATATATATATATATAGATAGATAGATGGTTAGATATATATAGAGGGATATATATATAGATATATATATAGAGGGATAGGAAGTAGAAGAATAAGATGAAGAAGAAGAAGGAACAGCAGCTGCTGCAGCATTAGCATGCAGCAGTAGCAGCAAAGCAGCTGCAGCTGTAGCAGCAAGGCAGCTGCAGCAGTAGCAGCAGGGCAGTAATAGGGAGCAGTCCCCCCCCCCCCCCCCCCCCCCCATTTTAGCCTCCTTTAACCCATGTAAACCCCCTAGTATAGATATATATATGTATATATATATATATTTTATATATATATATATATATATATATATATATATATATATATATATATATATATATATATATATATATATATATATATATATATATATATATATATATATATAAGTTAGTTAGAAAGAAGAATTAGAGGAGAGAAATGAGATTAGGAAATAGGAAGAAGAGGGAAAAGAATTAGAAGAAGTTAGAAGAGAAGTAGAAGGAAAGAATAAGAAGAAGTTAGGAAAAGAATAAGAAGAAGTTAGGAAAAGAACGAGAAGAAGATTAGAAGAGAATAGGAAAGGAGAATAGGAATTAGTAAGGAGGAGAAGAAGAGAATTAGAAGAAGTTAGAAGAATTAGAATGGGAAGAATTAGAAGAATAGGATTTAGAGGAGTTCGAGTTAGAGGGTGAAACGGAGCCCCGAGCGTCGGAATGAGTTGAAACTTGGAGGAGACCTAGATTATATAGATTAGACTTTGCGGGTAGGCTCCCGAGTGGAGATCAGGGTTGTAGGGCGCCGGTATCGCGTCGTACCATTACGTATCTTGAAATATTCAAGATATCGACAATGGGCCGTAAGATGGACTAGACGTCCACTCTACCTAGGTATTTTGGTAGGTAATGAACGTATAGGCTAGTATCATACTACCCTAGGGAGCTCGGGTCAAAATACCAAGCGTAGGTAGGCTAACTTGGTAATTGCCTAAGTTAGAATTTTACCTTTTTAAAGGGTAAAATAGGATATTGGCCTACGGCCAAGATACGGGTTTCGAAGTCCAAGATAGACTTGGATATGGGTTGTAAGGGTTGGTAATGATTAAAAATAGCCGCCTAGACCTAGTCTTGACCTTGGTTGACCACGGTTGACTTTTTAGACCAAAAGTCAACTATGGATCAACACTTTATCCAATTTAGTCCCAAATTCCATTAAACTTGGACAGTTGACCAAAAGTCAACTATTAGTCACCAGTGACCTAGGGTTGACCTAGAGTTGACCTAGAGTTGACCAGAGTTGACCCGTTGACCAAAAGTCAACTGTAAGTCAACTTTCGACCTAGTTTGATTCGGATTGACTTCCAATGTCCTCCCATGACCAAGATTGACCCAACTAGACATATCTTGACCTAGAATGACTTAATTGGATTTAATTTGATTTAACTTTACTTCCTAAACATAGTATTGATACGTCTTGTTCTCTATAGGTCCTCGAGACACTGCAGTGGATCCGGTTGACATATTTTATCATCTTACAGGCGAGTACATTCTCTGATAACTTATTCCCAATTTATGATAACTGTTATGATTCATGTACTTAGTGTTGATATGCTTATCCCTGACACATGGTTCTCACGGATTGGTATTCCTGGATCCCAACGAGAGATGTTTCTCCTTCTTAGGTTGGGATGTATTGTGCAAGCTCCCTTGTAGCTCTTGCTCAATATATGGTCACTGATTCTAGAGAAGGTTCGCTACCTTCTCATTAGAATCCCGTGCAGTGATGTGTCCTGTTTGGATCCATTTTACCAGTTGGGGTAGGGGGAGTAGTAGCGTATGCCTGTGATCATATCCCCTTGCATTCTTGAACAGTGTGAGTTATATACTGCACTTATGACTTGCCAAGCCAGTTCTCGACAGGTACCCAAGTCGATCATAAATTGAAACTACTACTCACACACATTGGACAGATGGCTTACCTTGATTTGTGTACATACCATGATTCAGTTCTACTTTTTGTTCTAGCTCTAGCTCTACAGCTTACCATGCCATGATACATTTATGTACACTCCATGATTTCATTGTATATGCTCTATTTACAGTCTTATAGCTTTTATTCTATCTTGAGATCTGTTATGAGATATATGTACTCGTTCCATCCTGACTGGATATGTTGACAAAATATTACAGATGCAGATGAGAGGGATTGCAGTACCTACTATGGTCCGGATGACGTTGCGGGCTTAGACTTGGTCCTGCAGGGATTAGCTCCGCCTGACGAGACTTTACCTATTGTTTAGTTAGAGTAGGTCTTTTGTACTGGACCTTGTCTCCAGTTACTTTTGAGACTGTATTACATTTGGATTGTATTAGAGACTTGGACTTGTATATTATTTGTGTTTGAACTTGACAGGTTATATTTTATCGTCTTGTTGTCTTTATCTTTCAGTCTTTACTTTATCATCTTAGAGTTGTGATTGAGCACTCATATATATTCATTGCTTGTCCTCCGTTCGGAGTTGACCATATTCTCGACAGGTTTTTGTTATATATATAAACTGTTGTTAGAGTAGAAAATCTACAGCGTTCCACGCCGTTTTTACGGTGAGGGTTGGGCGTTGTCACGTACACGTGCCCTTATAGCGGGTGCGGGTCGTGACACAAAGGAAGATCGTCAGGTTACGCATATCGTTGATGGTATTGAGGCGTATCAAAGATCGATATGCGATAACTCGGGGGTACTCTGACTCAGCGAATGACGATCGTACAAGTGTTATTGTTCGGTTGGGTGCTATACTTAGCATTTTGATTGAGATGAATGTTGGATGAAAACGATCGTGTATTGATGGTTACGTTGATAGCCGCAACGTCGACGATCTTGTCTTGTGTGAGCGCAACCCTAGCCTCGCACATACGTTGCGTCGGATTTGGGGCGATCGTTCCATGTGAGTGTTGACATAGTGATTCACGTCGCGGGAATGATCGAACTCAAAAAATTAAGATGCGGCAACTTTGATTGTCTTGACTTGTTGGCTTGATGCGAAGGTGAACTCGAGGATTGTAGGACTTATAATTGACAAATGAATGAAACTTGAGGATTGAGTAGGTCCAATCTGCTCATCGATAATAAATTAGTCTAGACACAAAATAAGAGTTATGTCCCGATGAGGATGACTATCCCACGGGAGCGTGCATGGTGATTCATGCCCACCGTGGATAATCTGAATTGCGTGAGATCGGGGCGCAACATATTGTTAAGCTAGACGACCTCATGATCGAATACGTGAATTGGGATGAATGACTTAGGGAATATTAAATGTGAATTATGGTTTAGCGATGGATTGTGTCGTAGCGTACTTGACTTGGAAGGGATGATAGGAGGATTATGTCGAACGTGTTCGAAGAGATTGACTATGCGGAATGGCTTGTTGAACAAGTTAGATTGATATGTTAAGGAATTGGTTGAAACGTAAGTTGTCGTAAGATGGCTTTGCTGAACGACTCGGACCCCTGTAAAACCCCTAAAATTCTACTATTTTTTTATTAAATTTAGTACTAATTTAAATTTTTTGTAATATACGTCGCGTAGACGTATTATACGTCGTGCACGACCTTTTATTTCGTTTTTCGTAATTGCTCGACGAATGCGAATATGTGCGAGCGTACATATTTTTGAAAAATATTATTTTTATTATTTTTATAGTTTCAAAGAAATATAGACAATAATTATTTATAGCTATTATTTTCAAGGTTACAATTTTATTTAAGAAAGCATTTTTCGTTTATAGCAGTTATTAATAATAACTAATATTCTTAGGCATACATATATTTCCTAAATATTTTGCTAGTTTATTTTAAATAAAAAATATAATTTTCGAGATTTATTAATATTAATATTTTATTATTCAGAAAGATATTTAAAAATATTTATTATTTTCGAAATTATTATTATTGGTATTTTGAAAAATATATTCGAAAGTTATTATGGCCATTTAAATCTTGATTTTATTTTGGATTTATATCCATATTAGGAACTTGATTTATCCCATTTGATTTGAGCTAAAATTTAATGAGATTTGATTTGGATGTAGATTTATTAAATTGATTTAAATTAGTAATTTATTTATCTACTTTGGGTTTTAAATAAATTCTAATCCTATCCAAGTGGAAATTCTCACATCCTATAAATAGGCAGGTACTCCTCCACATTATTCATCCATAAATTCTACCACAAAAGTGAGTGCATCGTGTCCAAGATCGTGTCCGTGTCCCATCCACTATGTGTCCATTGTACAAATACATTTCTCCACCCCGGGTCCGAAAGATCCGAACCCCATCCCCGTCGTGTCGGACACACCCGACACCAGCGCTACCACCATAACCACCACAGACCCAGACCAGCGTCGACCACCCGACCCGGCCTTGCTCGCCGCCACCACAGACCACTAACACCGCTAGCTACCAACGGCCAACCACTGTAGCCTCCCTTCCCGGAATTTTTGAAATATTTTTATTTTATTTATTTTATTTAAATGGTAATTTTAGATTATTATGAATAATTGTTTAGTTTATTATTACGGTAGATATTTTTAATCATGGTTGATAATTGGAGTACAAGGTGATTAGAAATCGTGGCACGGATAGTGCAATGACGTGCTTTGACTAGTATCTTAACCCTGGTAGGGAAGGCCGAACAATAGTGGTGTCCTAACTAGAAAAACCAGGCCAAGTTGCAACTTAACCCTTACTGAGGTTTTAATTATTATTTAATTATATTATTGAGTTTTAAAGGGAACCCGGTTGTACCGAACCTGTCCAGATTGGGCCCAAGTCAAATCCAAGCCCAAGCAGGCATATAGTAAGACAAAAGACGTCCAGGTAGACGTACATATTGCATTTATTAACTTTGATTGTCCAAATAGGCATTTTGTATATATATATATATATATATATATATATATATATATATATATATATATATATATATATATATATATATATATAATATACATGAATATACATGAATATACGTGTATATATGTATATACGAATATACGTATACATATACGTGTATATATATATATATATATATATATAATAATTAATGAAAACCAAAGCCCAGCTGAGCCCAAGGCCAGCCCAGCCCGGCCATTGGGCTCTTCCCAAATCCTACACCCGAAATACCCAATAAGCCAGGCCCATGTGCAAGGCCACAACATTAGCAATTTCCCCCCCAGCCTAATCGAGAAGCCCGAGCCCCATTTGCATACAACAATCGTATATAAACCAAAGTGTTCGGTTTCGTGAGAAGGAAGAGAAGAAATCTCTTAACAAAACTCCTCAAAACCCTAACCTAAATGCCGCCACCACGCACGACCCTTCCTCAACCATTGGGCGGCCACCCGCCGCCGTCGCCACCGCCACACACGGACAGAGGCGACAGGAGGCCGCGCGCGCGGACTGCACGCACAGGCGTGGGGAAAACAGCAACCCAAACATAGGTACTTCCTCACCGCTTTTCTCTACGCGTACTTGATCGTATCGCGAACCGTAAATTCGTACGCGTAGCCAATATAACCAGGTTTAAATCCCAGAAAATAGATTTTTGTATAAACAAGCATACTGCCAAGAAATTCGATGCAAACTTCATCGAATACCTGTTCGAAAAACAGGACCAATTTCAGTCCAACTGCCCATATTTGAAGATCGATTATGATCGATCTAGCATCATTTTAGAAATTCTAATTGAACAGTTATTTAGACAACATGTAGGACAACAATACCCTTCAAATAGATTAATTTTTTCTTCACAATGTAATGAGTAATTTGATTGCAAAGTTACCGAAAAACTTGTTTTATAAATCATGAAAACACTCCACACGACGTGCGTCACGCCAATCCAGACGACGTGGTCGCGTACCGAAAGGATTGAAAGCTGCGTAACGGCTTTTTGGTCGTCTAGGCTTTGGCGGAATTCAAATTGGTCGCGTGTGCGTGACGAATTTGATGCGTATCCGTCGAAATTCACCGTATCATGCACTTTGCAAATTCTTCAATTACTTTGCGCACGCTCGTCAGATCGAGACGAAACTTGTGCCATCAGGACCGTATCATTTTTTTGGTCCTATATGCCAAGTTTGGTCCAATTCTGAGTCCGTTGACAAAATCGTCGTTTTGCAGGCCCTGCGGTCCCACTCAACGAGTGATTTTGTGTACGGTCCGCCGGAATCCAACTTTGGACATACGGTTGGATTTATATCGGAAAACTGGATCCGTAGACATGTAGTTTGACGAATTTAGAGACCATTGACTCTGGCACGCATTTCGGTGCAAAGCGGGTCCAACGGCGGACATCGTTTTTGCCCAAAATTACCGTTTTGCCCCTGTGTCCAGAATTGGACTTAAGAACAGACAATCCTAGCTAATTTGACTATTCTGAGAACGTTAGTACTATTTATTTCAGCATCCGGAGACTTCTACATGTGTTGACTGATTGTGGCTCATTGAGTGGTATGATATTATTGGTTTCTCCAGCTAAGGACCTCAGGCAAGTGCACTTTCTGATTGCTTTTCGATTCATAGTAGTCTTTTCATTTCATGTCTATGTATATATCTTGTTGCTTGTTGACACGCTCGTCACACGGAGTAGTCGGGAGGGGAAATACTAAGTAAATACGTGAACAAACCCAATTATATTACTGAACGATAGCTAAGTTATACACACTCACGTATGAGTTAGCCGTACCATTACTGAACGATAGCCATCGTATGATGTGCCGTATTAGCCCAGCCGTTCACGTATTAAAAGGTATTTCACACCACATAGGTAGATGTCTTTTATTTTTTCCTTTTACTTTTCTACCGTGCCATGTCATCAGTTTTCTTACTAGCTTTCAGATTCCATATGCTATTTTCATTTCTTGTTAATTCTATTGTGTTTTTGCATTGTCGTCGGTTTGTGTACTTGTTCTATTCCTGACTGGAAACCAAAAATTTTCAGGTTTAGACGCTATCACTCTTAGCACTGGGGAAGACTTGGGTATGCTGAAGACAACCTAGAAATAGATAGCAGATGTATCAATTTCATTTACTATAAAATCTTGTATTTTTCTTTAATTATAAATGTTGTAATAAATGTAGAAATGCGAATGAGCAGCAAATGTTGTATTTCTTGAGCATTTATTTCTTGCGGGCTTGACAGCGTTCTACCGCCGACTCTGCGGCGTAGGCTGGCTTGGACACGTCTCGTATCCGAAAGAGCGGGTGTGGGTCATGACAAGTTTTTGTGGTGGCCCATGCAGGTCAGTTTTCACAAAATATTACGAACTCGTGATGGTACATTAGTCGTACTATTACGATCCTGCGACTATAAAATGCTCATTCACAAAGTAGGATTAAAATCATTTAAGAGAATGACTAGGAATAGGAGTCCCTTGTTCAAATTGACCGTTGGGTAGTTAAGGATGTTAGATAGGCCATACAATTTAGAATTTTTGATTTCTTGCTAGAATCCTATAGGTACACTCTTACTTTGATATGACGATATGACCCCATGTGGATATACTATTCGCTTGCTATGTTAGGCTTACCTAGAATTAAAGCTTTAACCTTGATGAACTGTTTAAATTTCTTTTGCTTTATTAGATATAAATCTTATATCATAAGTTAGAATTGCCTATTTTAAAATTCTCTTTTGCTGTAAGGAGTTAGTTTATAATTTCTGATTCTATTATTTGTGTATAAATTTCGAGTTAGATTTTGATTCTCTCAAAACTCGAACTACTTATTCCTCCTTTCAAAAATCTTGCGTACTTGTATTCCGACTATCTTGACCAACGCTGATAATACAGCCTAGTTTCGTAAGCTTACTCTTTTATCGAGCTTGATTCAAGACATATGTTTATTGGGGACGCCCGCTAACATATTGTCTAATCAGAATCATTGTATTACGGTCTGATCAACCATGATGCAATTGGTTCGCTTTTTATTTAATTATCCTACGTGGATTGAGATATAGATGTCTCTAGGATCTCATCCACGACTGCTTTGACAATTCTGTTTGAATTATACATTCGCCTTTGAATCACGTAATTGTATTCAGTGACATCTCTCTTGAGCTCTTTATTGTTTTTGCCTTTCACTAATTGGAAAGACGAAAACTCATAATTGATAGATAGGAGAGGATCCTAGATGCCATATACCTAGATATCTGTAGGTAGAATTTTTAGTTACTAGTTAGAAGGTTACATGATTTTAGTGACCTGTGTTCCAATGGAGTAGTGTGACCGAGGGTGGGTAGAAGTCCTCGAGATTTCGTAAGTACCAAATGACTAGAGAAGACCATGAAATATTTTGGAGAAATTAAATTCGAGGAGATTAAGGACTTTAAAATTTTAAGAAATAGTTATGAATTAGAATTTCGAGGACGAAATTATTTTTTTAGGTGGGTAGATTTGTAGCCTCCCTTCCCGAAATTTTTGAAATATTTTTATTTTATTTATTTTATTTAAATGATAATTTTAGATTATTATGAATAATTGTTTAGTTTATTATTACGGTAGATGATTTTAATCATGGTTGATAATTGGAGTACAAGATGATTAGAAATCGTGGCACGGATAGTGCAATGACGTACTTTGACTAGTGTATTAACCCTGGTAGGGAAGACCGAACCATAGTGGTGTCCTAACTAGAAAAACCAGGCCAAGTTGTGACTTAACCCTTACCGAGGTTTTAATTATTATTTAATTATATTATTGAGTTTTAAAGGGAACCCGGTTGTACCGAACCTGTCCAGATTGGGCCCAAGTCAAATCCAAGCCCAAGCAGGCATATAGTGAGACCAAAGACGTCCAGGTAGACGTACATATTGCATTTATTAACTTTGATTGTCCAAATAGGCATTTTGTATAAAAAGGATATATATATATATATATATATATATATATATATATATATATATATATATAATATTTTATAGTTATTAAATTGATATTCTATTTTTAGAAATAGGATAAACACCATGCTTAGCTACCCTTGTGCAGTTGGCAATATTAGACTATACCTGCAAGCTCAAATACACCTAGTATTAAATTACTGTATTTTTGTTCTCCTTCATTTTGTTATTATTATTGTTATAATAATTAACATGTATATACGTATATAATTATTATTAGTTATTTCCTATTTTTTATAATAAATGTATTTTATATATTTTGCACATATTGTTATAATGACCCTATACCAGGCAGATTAATATTATATTTTTATAGAAAATTAGGAAGTATCATATTATATATAAATATATAAGTGTGTGTGCATGTATAAATATATATATAAATACATATTGTATATTAGAGATAAATAAATATTCAAAATAGTGAATAATATATATATGTGCATATGTACGTGTATATATATATATAAATACAAGTGTATATGAATAAAGGTGTGTATGAATATATTAATATACATGAATATATGTATATACGAATATACGTATACATATACGTGTATAAATATATATATATGAATATATATATATATAGTTAATAATTAATGAAAACCAAAGCCCAGCTGAGCCCAAGGCCAGCCCAGCCCGGCCATTGGGCTCTCCCCAAATCCTACACCCGAAATACCCAATAAGCCAGGCCCATGTGCAAGGCCACAACATTAGCAATTTCCCCCCCCCCCCAGCCCAACCGAGAAGCCCGAGCCCTATTTGCATACAACAGTCGTATATAAACCGAAGTGTTCGCTTTCGTGAGAAGGAAGAGAAGAAATCTCTTAACAAAACTCCTCAAAACCCTAACCTAAACGTTGCCACGCCCCGAGTCGGCAACGTTCGTCCCCGTTGTTAATTTTTGCCGATTCGATCGACCTCACTAAGGCGTGATGCCGTACGAGTCTAGAATTGTACTCGTACAAGGCAGAACGTTACGTTGCTTTTGATATAAATGAACCAAGTTGAAACTTCACAAATCACATCAGAATTTAAGACGCAGTATAGGAAGATAGAAATGCTTTTCATTCATAGCTTGCAACAAAGTGCAAGACGTAATTACATTGGATGTCGTTGCGGCTACATTGATTGAAAATAGAAAGAAAATAAATTTGACAAGTTGCTTGAACTACGCTTGCCGTCCCATACATTCGCCCCTTTATACATAAGCCGTCGACTTGAATTGGCTTCAAAATACTTCAGTATAGGAAGAGCTTCAAAACGCCTCTCCGTACTTCAGCTTCGTTTTAGGTTGGAGCGCCCGCCGCACTTGGGGAAATTGGGGAAGGGGATTAGCACACTTGCTAAGTGGACGAGACGAACCAACTCGTCTAAACCGACTCTGATTGTTAGGATAGGCATGCTTTAGAGTTGTCTTTCTATTAGAACTAAATGAATTCAGTTCATATTCGATAGCCGTCTTTGAGTATTAAAGCATACAACATAACATTGCAGTTTATCATATTTCTTACCACGGCCGTGCTCGTCCCTGCATAAAAACAGAGATAATATTTACACCTGCATAAGACAATAGGTGAGCATGCAACTATCTTATATGCGGTCATTGGTGCTACGCACCACTAGGGACTTAATCGAAATTGGCATGCGACGCAACCCATTCAGCCAGGTTGCAAGCCTTACTGAAGGTCCCGCATGCCTCGCGCCGAAGCACGATAAATTATTCCCCTAGGACGAATCGGTTCCGATGCCCCGGATACCGTTTCGAGGAAAACGAACTTGTGCACAAGCTGTCCATGACCATGCCTATGTACGAACAGTTTAATATATGCAACCAGTTTTGTATAGCGCGGATAGTATCGAATGGCATTATCATTTCTCGCAACTCATGCAACGATTCATTTTCCCCAAAGCCGTACACCGATTTAGCGTCCCGTGGACACCAAATTGTCCGAGGCATCATAACCCATGATCGACGTTTCATAATATTTTGCAGCAGATGAAATAGTCTATCTTTTTACTAGAACCTTAAACTTTTCCAGTTATGTGAGAAACTTGTATTTTTCCGAGTAGATTACTCAAAATTGATACGTTTTTCCCGAGTTCTTGACTTAGTGGATTGGCATGCAATTAACTTGGCATCGTTCTATTTGAATGAATTCGAAGCAAGGAATAAGTTTGCGGGACAGAGTAGAAAAGAAGGCTCGAATCACCCACCGATTAATTTGCTTCGTGCCGATCGTCCAAGTGCTACGCAACGTCAATCCTTAGTTACGCGAGCTCCTGCAATGGCACCAATGCTTTGTTAGAATTCCTTCTTTTTCCCTTGCATCAAAATTGTAATTGCATCCATGAAAACGACACGAAAGCACTTCATCAAGCCCAGCGGCAAAGCTCCAAGAAAACCATACAGCGGTCCGGTCCCGTCGAAGGGACTTTTATAGAGAGCTCACTCGCCGAGATGCAGCCCGCTACATCTAGGACTTATTCCAACAGAAGTCGTTCCATTAGTTGGATCGATTCTCGTAACTTCTGTCCAAATCGATTTGAATCGATGCCGTAAGGCGTTAACGTTTACCAAGCTTAGCGATCGAGTCAGATGGCCATCTAAGTTTTTGATCGATCTGACTCGGCGCTAGCATATTATGAAGTTCCGTCGCCTATCGAAAGCGGGGTGCTACATAATATACCACTAAGAAAAAGTTTCGTCCCGAAACTTAAGAACAAGGGTCTGACCTTAAATTAGACAAACAACGTGGGGTACTTCTCTTTCATCTCCGCCTCCATCTCCCACGTCGATGCCTCGACTGAATGGTTCCGCCAAAGCACGCGGACCAACGACATCGACCGATTTTGCAGCACCTTCTCCTTGCGGTCCAAAATTTAAATAGGCTCCTCCGAGTAAGACAAGTCAGTACGTAGCTCCAACTGATCGAAGCTAACCACATGACTTGGATCGTGTACGTATTTTTGAAGTTGTGAAATGTGGAAAACATCGTGCACATCAGCTAAGGCAGGAGGTAGTGCGATCCGATAAGCAACCGTCGCAACTCGCTCAATGATCTCGAAGGGGCCTACAAATCTCGGGCTCAACTTTCCTTTAACGCCGAACCGTATCACACCGCACACGGGCGTTACTTTCAGAAACACATGGTCCCCGACCAAGAACTCTAGCGGTCGCCGACGAAGATCTGCGTAGCTCTTTTGTCGACTTTGCGCGATGCGGAGTCTATCTCGAATCAAACGGACCTTTTCGACGGCCTGCTCCACCAGTTCCGGTCCAAGCACTTGTCGCTCTTCGACTTCATCCCAGCATATCGGCGAACGACACTTCCTCCCGTAGAGCGCTTCGTATGGAGCCATCTGAATGCTCGACTGATAACTATTGTTATACGCAAACTCCGCAAGCGGCAAATGCGTATCCCAACTAGTCTTTAGGTCGATCGCACACAGACATAACATATCTTCTAAGATCTGATTGACCCTCTCTGTCTGACCGTCTGTTTGGGGATGGTATGCCGAACTAAAGTTCAGTTTGGTCCCCATCATCGCTTGGAGGCTCATCCAGAAATGCGATAGGAATCGCCCGTCTCTGTCCGAAATTATAGAGGCCGGTACCCCGTGCAGTAGAACAATCTCATCGACGTAGATTTGTGCTAACCGATCGACGCTCCATCCTACTTTAATTGTGATGAAGTGAGCCGACTTGGTCAATCTATCAACAATGACCCAAATCGCGTTATTCCCCCGCGGCGTCTTCGGACATCCCACAATGAAATCCATCGAGATATTGTCCCACTTCCACTCGGGAATGGGGATGTTCTGCAGCTCGCCGCCTGGTCGTTGGTGTTCCGCCTTCACCTGCTGACACGTCATGCATTGCGATACGAACGTAACCACATCTTTCTTCATGCCGTGCCACCAAAAGTTTGTGCGCAAGTCCTTGTACATCTTGGTGCTTCCAGGATGTAACGAGTACTTCGCATAGTGCGCCTCCGTCAGAATTTCTTTTCTGAGTTCGGCAGTTTCAGGAATGCAGAGCCTTCCCTTTAGTCGCATCGTTCCGTCTCCGTCTTCCGCAAAGTCAGTCGCCCTTCCCGTTGAAATCAGCTCGCGTATTTTCTTCAGGAATGAGTCGTCTCCCTGTGCGGTCTTTATCTTGCTAAGCAGGCTCGATCCTAACTTCAGTTGAGCTAGGTGCAGGTGTCGATACTCAATTCCGAGTTCGATATCCATCGCTTCAAGGTCTCGCTTTATCTCCTTGTTTATGGCCAGTGTTCCCATAAATATTCTGCTGAGTGCGTCGACCACCATGTTTCCCTTGCCCGGTGCATACTCGATCGTTAGCTCGTAATCTTTTATGAGTTCGAGCCAACGTCGCTGTCGTAGGTTGAGCTCCCGTTGTGTAAATAAGCACTTCAGGCTTTTGTGATCTGTGTAGA
The DNA here is from genome assembly GCA_029216955.1 of Iris pallida. Lineage (NCBI taxonomy): Eukaryota > Viridiplantae > Streptophyta > Magnoliopsida > Asparagales > Iridaceae > Iris > Iris pallida. Next base: position 4,692,745 of record JANAVB010031416.1, on the reverse strand, counting down.
TTCTGCATGCCACGCCATAGAGGTAGTGCCACCATAACTTCAATGTAAAGATGATCGCCGCCAATTCTAGGTCGTGCATCGGGTAGTTTTTCTCGTGCTGCTTCAACTGTCGTGAAGCGTAGGAGATGACTTTGTCTCTCTGTATGAGTACGCACCCGAGGCCAGTTCCCGATGCGTCGCTGAATATCTGAAAGCCTTCTGGACCGTCTAGAAGTGCAAGGATTGGAGCTGAGATGAGCCGTTGCCTCAACTCTTGGAAGCTGGATTCACAGTCGTCGCTCCATTCAAATACTACTCCCTTCTGGGTGAGACGAGTCAGAGGCGATGCTAGTTTTGAGAAGCTTTGCACGAATCTACGATAGTAGCCCGCTAAGCCCAGGAAACTCCGAATGTCGCTAGCCGAGGCAGGTCGTTTCCAATCCACCACCGCATCAATCTTCTTTGGGTCCACCGCGACACCTTCGGCAGAGATTACGTGCCCAAGGAATGTCACGCTACTCATCCAGAACTCGCACTTACTCTGCTTGGCGTACAATTTGTTTTCATACAGAATCTGCAGTACCGTCTTCAAATGTTCCGCATGTTCTTCACGATTCTTTGAGTAGACAAGGATATCGTCGATGAATACGACTACAAATTTATCTATTTAAGGTCGGAAGACTCGGTTCATCAGATCCATAAACGCGGCTGGGGCATTCGGCAAACCGAACGGCATGACGAGGAATTCGTAATGACCATATCGAGTGCGGAAGGCAGACTTCGATATGTCGTCAGACCTGATCTTCAATTGATGATAGCCTGAAAGAAGATCGATTTTTGAAAATATTGTCGCACCTTGCAGTTGGTCAAATAAGTCGTCGATTCGCGGCAAAGGATACTTGTTTCGTACGGTCGCCTTGTTGAGTTCCCGATAGTCGATGCATAGCCGCAACGACCCATCCTTCTTTTTCACGAACAGTACGGAAGCTCCCTACGGAGAGACGCTAGGGCGAATAAATCTGTGATCTAGCAACTCTTGTAATTGTACCTTCAGTTCCTTCAGTTCTGCTGGAGCCATTCGGTAAGGCGCCTTTGATATCGATCGTGTATCCGGAAAGGTGTCGATGCTGAATTCAATTTCTCGATCCGGCGGCATCCCGGGCATCTCGTCAGGAAAAATGTCAGGAAAATCTACCACAACATCAGTCTGCATTGTGTTTGTATTATCCGTCAGCGTGTCTCGAACTGATGCCAAGTATCCCGCACAGCCGGAACGTAGCATACGCCTTGCCGAGATTGCCGATACCATCATCGCCGTCTTCGAGGCCGTACCGCACGAATATGAGAACTCTATCTCGCCAGAAAGGCGAAACACCACTCTCTTCTCCGTGCACTCGATCGTTGCACGACAAGCGCCCAACCAATCCATGCCCAGGATTATGTCGTAATCTTTGATGTCTAGCACGACGGCATCCAAGGATAGATATCTTCCCCCGATGCAAATGTGGCCATCCCTACAAATAAAGTTTGCAGGCATATCGACTCCCGACGGAGTGCTAACGCTAATATTTATATCTAGTGATTGCATGGTTATTTTATTTTCTTTCACGAAATCAGCAGATATAAAGCTATGCGTCGCACCCGAATCGAATAGGACTCGAGCAGGTATATCTTTATAAAGTAATATACCTGTTACAACCGTATCGGACGAGTACGCCTTGTCCCGAGTTAAGGCATAAACTCGGCCTTGAGCTCCGTGGCGTTGATTCTGCGGGGTCACAGGCACCGCATTTGCGCCTTGTAGTGTAGGCGCTTTATATGGATTCGGAGTATTCCTTAGTGGGTTGTATTGATTCGGCTTCCCCGCCTGACAATATTGACTGAAGTGGCCTAGCTCGCCACACTTGAAGCATGTTCTCAGTCTACAATCGGGTGCTCGGTGCCCACGTTTGCCGCATCTGTTGTAATTTACTGCGGCAAAGTGACCATGATTCTCAGACGTGTTTGGGCGCTTTTGTACTCCCGATCCTCCAGCGTCATTAGGACGCTTGTTGAAGTTGTTGCGAATGACAGGCACGGCCCTTTGTGACATACGGCCAAAGATTCGCTTACTATCAAGTGCGGCTTCGTAGGATTCACGATAAGTTTAGCATCGTTGGTTCATGACGTCCCTACGCAATTCTTCGTTGAGGCCTTGCTGAAAACGCTCGCACCATTCTTCTTTGTTGGGCAGGAAGGCGCCGGCAAATTTTGCAAGTTTCGAGAAGCTTGCATCATAGTCTTCCACACTCATATTCCCCTGCCTCAACATCATGAACTCATCCGCCTTCTGTCGACGGATGGCGCGAGGAACGTACTGCTCAAGGAAGGCTGTCTTGAACATTTCCCAAGAAATCTTTTTGTTGGAATCGGTTTCACAGATCTCTTGTTTCTTCGCCGCCCACCAGTCATGTGCTCTAAGTTGTAACTGCAGCGCCGCACAGGCCACCCTCTGGGACCCTTCGATGCAGCAAAGATCGAACAAGCCCTCCATCTCTGCGAGCCATCCTACTATCACGTCGGGCTCTGCTCGGCCGTTGAACTTTGGCGGGTTCATTTTGCGAAACTCCTTCACTTTGAACATGGAAGGAGAGTTCATCATTTGCGGGGAGCCATCTTCCTCCTCGTCTTCTTCTTGATCACCTTACTTTTCCTCGGGCTCTTCGTCCGTCGTCTTGGTATTGCCCGCCATTCTGCTCACTATCTGAGTCAGGGCATTCATCTGTTTTTGTTGCGCCTCAAATTGGGCTTTGAATTGTGTCTGAAGCTGCTGCTGCTGCAGTTCCATCAACTGTAGCATCTTCTGCATAGTCGTCTCGCTAGGCTCAGTACTTTTTGTGCTCGACGTACTATCTACAGTTTGGGTTGTTGGGCCGACGATTTTCTTATCTCGCTTAGTCATTCCTACAAACAGTGTAAACCCATTAGTATTTTTCAAAAATATCTACGGGCTTACCTGTATGGAACTAGTATTTCACGCAGCATGCCGACAAGCATTCAATCAAGCCATCGCAATGGACATTCCAACAATGAAACATATTTCAAAAATCCGAGGAAACATAACTGAGCTCTGATACCAATTTGTCACGCCCCGAGTCGGCAACGTTCGTCCCCGTTGTTAATTTTTGCCGATTTGATCGTCCTCGCTAAGGCGTGATACCGTACGAGTCTGGAATTGCACTCGTACAAGGCAGAACGTTACATTGCATTTGATATAAATACGCCAAGTTGAAACTTCACAAATTACATCAGAATTTAAGACGCAGTATAGGAAGATAGAAATGCTTTTCATTCATAGCTTGCAACGAAGTGCAAGACGTAATTACATTGGATGTCGTTGCGGCTACATTGATTGAAAATAGAAAGAAAATACATTCGACAAGTTGCCTAAACTACGCTTGTCGTCCCATACATTCGCCCCTTTATATATAAGCCGTCGACTTGAATTGGCTTCAAAATACTTCAGTATAGGAAGAGCTTCAAAACGCCTCTCCGCACTTCAACTTCGTTTTAGGTTGGAGCGGCGCCGCACCTGGGGAAATTGGGGGAGGGGATTAGCACACTTGCTAAGTGGACGAGACGAACCAACTCGTCTAAACCGACTCTGATTGTTAGGATAGGCATGCTTTAGAGTTGTCTTTCTATTAGAACTAAGTGAATTCAGTTCATATTCGATAGCCGTCTTTGAGTATTAAAGCATACAACATAACATCACAGTTTATCATATTTCTTACCACGGCCGTGCTCGTCCCTGCATGAAAATAGAGATAATATTTACACCTGCATAAGACAATAGGTGAGCATGCAACTATCTTATATGCGGTCATTGGTGCTACGTACCACTAGGGACTTAATCGAAGTTGGCATACGACGCAACCCATTCATCCTAGGTTGCAAGCCTTACTGAAGGTCCCGCATGCCTCGCGCCGAAGCACGATAAATTATTCCCCCAGGACGAATCGGTTCCGATGCCCCGGATACCGTTTCGAGGAAAACGAACTTGTGCACAAGCTGTCCATGACCATGCCTATGTGCGAACAGTTTAATATATGCAACCAGTTTTGTATAGCACGGATAGTATCGAATGGCATTATCATTTCTCGCAAGTCATGCAATGATTCATTTTCCCCAAAGCCGTACACCGATTTAGCGTCCCGTGGGCACCAAATTGTCCGAGGCATCATAATCCATGATCGATGTTTCATAATATTTTGCAGCAGATGAAATAGTCTATCTTTTTACTGGAACCTTAAACTTTTCCAGTTATGTAAGAAACTTGTATTTTTCCGAGTAGATTACTCAAAATCGATACGTTTTTCCCGAGTTCTTGACTTAGTGGATTGGCATGCAATTAATTTGGCATCGTTCGATTTGAATGAATTCAAAGCAAGGAATAAGTTTGCGGGACAGAGTCGAAAAGAAGGCTCGAATCACCCACCGATTACTTTGCTTCATGCCGGTCGTCCAAGTGCTACGCAACGTCAATCCTTAGTTACGCGAGCTCCTGCAATGGCACCAACGCTTTGTTAGAATTCCTTCTTTTCCCCTTGCATCGAAATTGTAATTGCATCCATAAAAACGACACGAAAGCACTTCATCAAGCCCAGCGGCAAAGCTCCAAGAAAACCATACAGCGGTCCGATCCCGTCGAAGGGACTCTTATAGAGAGCTCACTCGTCGAGATGCAGCCCGCTGCATCTAGGACTTATTCCAACAGAAGTCGTTCCATTAGTTGGATAGATTCTCGTAACTTCCGTCCAAATCGATTTGAATCGATGCCACAAGGCGTTAACATTTACCAAGCTTAGCGATCGAGTCAGATGGCCATCTAAGTTCCCGGCCGATCTGACTCGGCGCTAGCATATTATGAAGTTCCGTCGCCTATCGAAAGTGGGGCGCTATAAACGCTGCCACCACGCACGACCCTTCCTCAACCATTGGGCGGCCACCCGCCGTCGTCGCCACCGCCGCGCACGGTCGGAGGCGACAGGAGGCCCCGCGCGCGGACTGCACGCACAGGCGTGGGGAAAACAGCAACCCAAACACAGGTACTTCCTCACCGCTTTTCTCCACGCGTACTTGAACGTATCGCGAACCGTAAATTCGTACGCGTAGCCAATATAACCAGGTTTAAATCCCAGAAAATAGATTTTTGTATAAATAAGCATACTGCCCAGAAATTCGATGCAAACTTCATCGAATACCTGTTCGAAAAACAGGACCAATTTTAGTCCAACTGCCTATATTTGAAAATCGATTATCATCGATCTAGCATCATTTTAGAAATTCTAATTAAACAGTTATTTAGACAACATGTAGGACAACAAAACCCTTCAAATAGATTAATTTTTCGTTCACAATGTAATGAGTAATTTGATTGCAAAGTTACCGAAAAACCTGTTTTATAAATCATGAAAACACTCCACATGACGTGCGTCACGCCAATCCGGATGACATGGTCACGTACCGAAAGGATCGAAAGCTGCGTAACGGCTTTGTGGTCGTGTAGGCTTTGGCGGAATTCAAATTGGTCGCGTGGGCGCGACGAATTTGATGCGTATCCGTCAAAATTCACCGTATCGTGCACTTTGCAAATTCTCTAATTACTTTGTGCACGCTCGTCAGATCGAGACAAAACTTGCGCCATCAGGACCGTATCATTTTTTTGGTCCTGTATGCCAAGTTTGGTCTAATTCTGAGACCGTTGACAAAATCGTCGTTTTGCTGGCCCCGCGGTCCCACTCAACGAGTGATTTTGTGCACGGTCCGCCGGAATCCAACTTTGGACATACGGTTGGGTTTGTATCGGAAAACTAGATCCGTAGACATATAGTTTGACGAATTTAGAGACCATTGACTCTGGCACGTATTTTGGTGCAAAGCGGGTCCAACGGCGGACATCGTTTTTGCCCGAAATTACCGTTTTGCCCCTATGTCCAGAATTGGACTTAAGGACAAGCAATCCTAGCTAATTTGACTATTCTGAGAACGTTGGTACTATTTATTTCAGCATCCGGAGACTTCTACATGTGTTGACTGATTGTGGCTCATTGAGTGGTATGATATTATTGGTTTCTCCAGCTAAGGACCTCAGGTAAGTGCACTTTCTGATTGCTTTCCGATTCATAGTAGTCTTTTCATTTCATGTCTATACATATATCTTGTTGCTTGTTGACACGCTCGTCACACGGAGTAGTCGGAAGGGGAAATACTAAGTAAATAAGTGAACAAACCCAATTACATTACTGAACGATAGCTAAGTCATACACACTCACGTATGAGTTAGCCGTACCATTACTGAACGATAGCCATCGTATGATGTGCCGTATTAGCCCAGCCATTCACGTATTATAAGGTATTTCACACCACATAGGTAGATGTCTTTTATTTTTCCCTTTTACTTTTCCACCGTGCCATGTCATCAGTTTTCTTACTAGCTTTCAGATTCCATATGCTATTTTCATGTCTTATTTATTCTATTATGTTTTTGCATTGTCGTCGATTTGTGTACTTGTTCCATTTCTGACTGGAAACCAACATTTTTCAGGTTTAGACGCTATCACTCTTAGTACTGGAGAAGACTTGGGTATGCTGAAGACAACCAAGAAATAGATAGCAGATGTATCAATTTCATTTACTATAAAATCTTGTATTTTTCTTTAATTATAAATGTTGTAATAAATGTAGAAATGTGAATGAGCAGCAAATGTTGTATTTCTTGAGTATTTATTTCTTGCGGGCTTGACAGCGTTCTACCGCCGACTCTGCGACGTAGGCTGGCTTGGACACGTCTTGTATCCCAAAAAGCGGGTGCGGGTCATGACAACCACACCGCCACCACCATCATCGACACCACGGCCATCACGCCGACTCCTCCAACCAGCCAACCCCACCGAAAACTCGACTCCGACAAACCCCAGAATAATTAAGGAAACAAAAACCCAAATTAAACCCTAACCTCCACCGTCGGGGTCTCCGCCTCGCCGTCGAACCACCGCAGCCCTATCCGAGCGTGAGCCGCACCCTCCCAGTCGGTCGCCTCCAGGTCGGTGTATCCCGCCACCAGCACCAACTCGTCGAGCCACCTAGAGCCGTCGTCGAGAACCCTAACGCGACCGCTCGCCTCCGCGAGCAGCCTCCGCCTCCTTCCAACGCCGAGTCCTCCGCCGTGTCGTGTCGATCTGCCTCCATCGGCAAACCGGTGCCGCAACGAGCGCCTGTAGCAGCCACGAGAGTGGCCTGACCCGCGCTCGACTCTATTCCTCAGCCCTCCGCTCGGCCGAGACCGCCTCCGCCCTAACTTCCTCCGCCTGGAAACCCGCACGCGCAACCCTCTCTGGCCGGTGCCTCAACGCCGACAACCTCCGAACTCCCGCGCTCCCTACGTCGCTCTCCTCTTCCCCTCTCCGCCGTCTCCAACCCGCGCTCACCCCCAAATTTCTTCCGATCACTCCTCATCCTCTTCTTCTTCTGACCCTTCTTCTTCTTCTTTATTTGATTTTTTCTTTCTTCTTCTTCTTCGTTTTTGGGGAAAGGAAACAGTAGAAATATTTTATTTATTTTATTATTATTATTATTATTATTATCACCTTTCTTTCTCTCATTATCTATTACTGTTGTTATTATTATATTTATTATTATTATTATTATTATTAGTATTAGTATTTTGTTTGTTATCTATCACTATTATTATTATGTATTTTTTCCAACTTCATTTATACTAAATTATGTCCTTATCATTATTATTATTATTATTATTATTATTATTATTATTATTATTATTATTATTATTATTATTATTATTATTATTATTATTATTATTATTATTATTATTATCTTGTATTACTATTATTATTACGGAGAGCAGTACAGTTGCTGTTGTTTCTTTTTATACTTTTATTATAAATTCTATTATTTTTATGAAAATTAGGGGTAGCATACAATATTTTATGCTACACATATGTGATAGAAGTATATTTTTCATATATATATATACATATTTTTGGCCTATGAAAAAGTAGTTTCACTATCTCAATTTACTTTTATAAAGTTAATATTTTAGTCTAAAAATGATTGATGGTTCTTCTCAAATATTCTTCTAGAAATTATTTTAACTAATAATAAATTCAAGTATTACAATTATTTTCTTAAATAGTATATGTATCTAATTATTCAAAAATTCCTTCGATTACCTTTCTCTTCTGCAACTAGCCCTACTCTCAACCCCTTGCCAAATTCTGTCCTTCCTCCTATCGACCCTAACTAACTTGACCCTTCTAGACCCAATGGAACCGTCTGTGCCACCATCCGAGATTACCTTGCATATTTGTTGCACCAAAGTCGCAGTTTGTGCCACCTTGATCATCGCAGCACACCAGGCGTCCTACCAGGCAAGACACCTTGCCATTTGTTGTCTATTTATTTTAGCTCATATTTTATGCATTATTTATTTTCTTTCTGCAAATAAACTGTGATACATGGCATAACCTGTTAGAACTTACTGTTCATTTATATTTTCTGTTGTGTATTATTTCTTATAAATTAAACCTAGATTTAAGGGACCACCATGTGTGTTGCACTCATTGGCCTTGACACGTGGTAACACGAAGTTGTGTGTCGCATGTAGAATACGGAAGTACGTGATTGGCTGACCACCAGTACGTACAAGCCGTGTGATAGGAATAACCGCTAATAGAGGTTGTATGCTAGTTTGACTTAGCGGTTATAGAGGTTATTGTTGTGGATACAACATAGTAGGTATTGGACGGGGAGGACAATTCCTTAGCGTATGGGCTTCGATGCACTTTCCCTTGTGACCCGGACTCTCCGCTGGAGATACGGGGTTGATGACCCATGATTACTGACGGCCACTGACGATTCTGCGGAACGTCATGCTCTTACTGATGGGGCCTCTGGTGCCCAAGGGGGGACTATGCCGATCCTATTTAGCCAGGGCCCATGCGTAGGAAGGATTGTTCTTAACTACATATCACTTAGAATGGTAGGCTACCTTTATCCGTTAGGTACGAGTACTTTTGGTTTGGGTACTTGTATCTGACCGTGGCTTGGAACAATAACTTGTCGCGGATTAGTTCATCACATCTTGTCCTTGTTTGGTTGTAGGTGCGACCTACTACTCCGATGAGAAGGTATTGGACCTTGTTGGGGTCCGGATACCATATTGGATTCATAGCATGGAAAGATACGTTACCGTGAATTAGTTTACCATCTCCCGTCCTTGTTTGGTTGGGGAGATGGTACGCTCGTTCAGTAGGTGCGTATTGGACTATGTTATAATTCGATTTACTTATTTATTTGAGCAATGTTTATTCAGTTTATATGGCATGATATTATGTGTCTTGTTACGTCCCTCTGAGGACCTGGTTATCTCTCCAGGTGTGCGCTCTTGTCTTTCGCAGGTGCTTTAGCTCTAACCGTGATCTTCGCTGTTTCTTCGAGGATGATTGCATTTGGATCGTCTTCGATTCGCTCGCCAAAGTCATTCATTTTCTATGTATTTTTTTCTTTACTTGTTGGTAGTGGATTTGTCTCCGCCCAACATATTGTATCAAGACAATTCATTATCTTTATATGATGTCTTTTATTCATTTATTTTGCGTGGATGAGATTAGTTATGGTTCTACTGCATTTTATAGCTTATGTATTCATACGAAGTTTCCATATGTTGGAGTGTACTTCGTATGAATACAGCTGGCATGGATACATACCTAGTCCTACGTATTTTGGGACTGGGGCGTTACATGTTTTTCTGGTGGCCCATACAGGTCAAGATAAATTGTTTGGTTACTTTACCGTGCCAAGCAAGTCTGCGAATAGGATTAGAAGTCTAGGATCTCATCCACATATTTGACCTCTTTCCTTGATTTTATCTACCGTTCGACTCATCGATTGCATCTTGCTTGATTCCTTTTATCCTTATCTTCCCTTCGTGCTTGCTAGAGATTGACCCTACAAGTTAGATGTCCCAAACACCCTTAGCTTAATTCTTTAAGTTGGGTAGAATACCCCACAACCTAACACACCCTTGACCATTAAAGGAATACAAATAATATATTCTAGACCATAGAGACTAGGAGAATCTAACCCATTTGGTCAACCAAGCCTTGGTCAATAAACCATAGAATGATTGTATAGGAATAAAAGACCTAGATCCTTATGACTCTTAGACTATTCATATTTGTTTTTATTCATCTATTATCGCGCCTATATTTTACTATCTAAACTAATGATGCTAATGTAGCCTAGTTTTTGCAAGCTTAGCGTTTTACCAAGCTTGTTCGTGACATATATGTTAATGGAGGTACCCCACTAACATACTGTCTATCAGAACCGGTGCATAATGGTCTGATCAACCGAGTGCACTTTGGTTCGCTTTTATTTATCGTTCTACATGGATGGGGACATAATTAAACTTGGCCCTTACAATCCCACCCACGACTGCCTTGACAATTCTTTTGAAATTATTCGATCGCCTTTGAATCACGTATTCGTATTCGATAACGCCTCCTTTGAACTCTATATTGCTTTCACCTTCACCTATTTGAGGAGGACGAAAGCGTTATACTAGAGGTTCCCCTAGCTATCCTATCTCTTATGACCATTAACACTCAATGTGACTATATCCTTGTCTTAACTACTCGTCCTTTCCCTCTACCCTAAATCTACAATCTTGACTTTCTAATCACTTGAATTTAAGAGTGATTATAATCGTCTCTTAATCATATCCTCAACCTAGACTACGACCATATAAACTTCGAACCCTCCTATCTACCGTTGTGCCTTCTCACCCCCCCTACGAATTCTTAATTTCGAGGACGAAATTCTTTTAAGTTGGGTAGGATGTAAAACTCCTAAAATTCTACTATTTTTTATTAAATTTAGTACTGATTTTAAAATTTTGTAATATACGTCGCGTAGACGTATTATACGTCGTGTACGACCTTTTATTTCGTTTTTCGTAATTGCTCGACGAATGCGAATATGTACGAGCGTACATATTTTTGAAAAACATTATTTTTATTATTTTTATAGTTTCAAAGAAATATAGACAATAATTATTTGTAGCTATTATTTTCAAGGTTACGATTTTATTTATGAAAGCCTTTTTCGTTTAGAGCAGTTATTAATAATAACTAATATTCTTAGGCATACATATATTTCCTAAATATTTTGCTAGTTTATTTTAAATAAAAAATGTAATTTTCGAGATTTATTAATATTAATATTTTATTATTCAAAAAGATATTTAAAAATATTTATTATTTTCAAAATTATTATTATTGGTATTTTGAAAAATATATTCGAAAGTTATTATGGCCATTTAAATCTTGATTTTATTTTGGATTTATATCCATATTAGGAACTTGATTTATCCTATCTGATTTGAGCTAAAATTTAATTAGATTTGAATTGGATTTGATTTGGATGTAGATTTATTGAATTGATTTAAATTAGTAATTTAATTATCTACTTTGGGTTTTAAATAAATTATAATCCTATCCAAGTGGGAATTTCCACATCCTATAAATAGGCAGGTACTCCTCCACATTATTCATCCATAAATTCCACCACAAAAGTGAGTGCATCGTGTCCATGACCGTGTCCGTGTCCCATCCACTATGTGTTCATTGTACAAATACATTTCTCCACCTCGGGTCCGACAGATCCGAACCCCGTCCCCATCGTGTCGGACACACCCGACACCAGCGCTACCACCATAACCACCACAGACCCAGACCAGCGTCGACCACCCGACCCGGCCATGCTCGCCGCCACCACAGACCACTAGCACCGCCGGCTACCAACGGCCAACCACACCGCCACCACCATCATCGACACCACGGCCATCACGCCGACTCCTCCAACCAGCCAATCCCACCGAAAACCCGACTCCGGCAAACCCCAGAATAATTAAGGAAACAAAAACCCAAATTAAACCCTAACCTCCACCGCCGGGGTCTCCGCCTCGCCGTCGAACCACCGCAGCCCTGTCCGAGCGCGAGCCGCACCCTCCCAGTCGGTCGCCTCCAGGTCGGTGTATCCCGCCACCAGCGCCAACTAGCCGTGCCACCTAGAGCCGTCGTCGAGAACCCTAACGCGACCGCTCGCCTCCGCGAGCAGCCTCTGCCTCCTTCCAACGCCGAGTCCTCCGCCGTGTCGTGCCGATCTGCCTCCACCGGCAAACCGGCGCTGCAACGAGCGCCTGTAGCCGCCACGAGAGTGGCCTGACCCGCGCTCGACTCCATTCCTCAGCCCTCCGCTCGGCCGAGACCGCCTCCGCCCTAACTTCCTCCGCCTGGAAACCCGCGCACGCAACCCTCTCCGGCCGGTGCCTCAACGCCGACAACCCCCGAACTCCCGCGCTCCCTACGCCGCTCTCCTCTTCCCCTCTCCGCCGTCTCCAACCCGCGCTCACCCCCAAATTTCTCCCGATCACTCCTCCTCCTCTTCTTCTTCTGACCCTTCTTCTTCTTCTTTATTTGATTTTTTTCTTTCTTCTTCTTCTTCTTCTTCATTTTTGGGGAAAGGAAACAGTAGAAATATTTTATTTATTTTATTATTATTATTATTAATATTATCACCTTTCTTTCTCTCATTATTTGTTACTGTTGTTATTATTATTATTATTATTATTATTATTATTATTATTATTATTAGTATTTTGTTTGTTATCTATCACTATTATTATTATGTATTTTTTCCAACTTCATTTATACTAAATTATTATTATTATTATTATTATTATTATTATTATTATTATTATTATCTTGTATTACTATTATTATTATGGAGAGCAGTACAGTTGCTGCTGTTCATTTTTATACTTTTATTATAAATTCTATTATTTTTATGAAAATTAGGGGTAGCATACAATATTTTATGCTACACATATGTGATAGAAGTATATTTTTCATATATATATACATATTTTTGGCCTATGAAAAAGTAGTTTCACTATCTCAAATTTACTTTTACAAAGTTAATATTTTAGTCTAAAAATGATTGATGGTTCTTCTCAAATATTCTCCTAGAAATTATTTTAACTAATAATAAATTCAAGTATTACAATTATTTTCTTAAATAGTATATGTATCTAATTATTCAAAAATTCCTTCGATTACCTTTCTCTTCTGCAACTAGCCCTACTCTCAACCCCTTGCCAAATTCTGTCCTTCCTCCTATCGACCCTAACTAACTTGACCCTTCTGGACCCAATGGAACCGTCTGTGCCTCCATCCAAGATCACCTTGCATAGTTGTGTAAAACCCCAATATTTTCTAATTATTTTAATGCTTTTAAATTATTTTTTTTTATATTTTTTTGAATTTATTTGGTTTATGTAAGTAATTAAATATGTGTATAATATATGTATGTTTGTGTGCGTGATAATTTAAATACTACTAAATATAGCCTCCTACAATTATTACAAATAATTTTGATACTCAATTACGATTTTTAGAAAATTTTCTTGTGAATATATATATATATATATATATATATATATATATATATATATATATATATATATATATATACAAAAACCAAAATATATATATATATATATATATATATATATATATATACAAAAATATATATATATATATATATATATATATATATATATATACAAAAACCAAAAAAATAGAGAGAAGGCCCGGCCCCACACCCAGCAGAGGGCGGGCCAGGCTGAAGGATTAACAGCCTTATTAAAGGCTTTTGATAATAAAAAAAAAGAGAACAAATGGTGGGGGCCGAACCCCCATGCAGCAGCAAGCTGTGGAAAAGGGGGGACCCGACCCCCACAATGCGTTGCTTAACAGCAAACTGTACTGCTGTGGAGTTTCAAAACCCGGCCCCACCTAGTCCTTGTACCAACAACCAAGCAGCACAGCTGCTAATACCAAAAACCCGAGCCCCCATATAATTCTACTCCTAAACCTATTAGTATCAACGTATGCGAGTATTTAAACCACGCAAAAACCGAAACCCTAACTCTCCCAAACTCTTCACCCTCCATATCTCCTCTCCATCTCGAACCCCAGGCGAACCCCAGGCCGTTGGCGGTGCCGCATCACCGCGCGAGCGCTACCGGACAGCCCAGGACGACCCCACTTCCGAACGATCTCAGTTTTACGAACAACGAGGTACCCTTCTTCCAATCCACTTTTCTTTATGCACGCTCGATGATTTCTCGAATTTTCAATTCCTGTGTGTAGCACATATGAACCCCTCCAATCTCCTTTTGATAGAATCCTGGGAACCCCAAGGGATTGCTCGAGAAATCGAGGCAAAGTTGCCCCAAAAATCTGTCGAAAACAGAGTTTTAACCCAGTCCCAAACCACAACTTAGAAGCCAGATTTCGATCTGTGTGTCGAGATTTTTTAGAAACTAATTGAACACATCTAAAGACAACATAACCACGATTAAAATAAATTTTGTAGATCTGAATTTCGTTTTCTGTGCGAGAATTAAATCAGTGTTAAAGTTGGGCGAAAAACTGTTTTCAAAAGTGTTAATTTCAGAAAATTTCCACGATACGACGTACGCCCCGACAAACCGGGCGACGTGGTTGCACGTTATACGTATCGAAAGGCGCGTATGGACGTTGCTGACGTGTGGGAACTGACGGAACTCAGTTTCGTCGCGTGTGCGCGACGAAATCAACGCGTATCCGTCGAGATACCCCCGTATCGGCGTTTTGCAAACTTGTCCATAACTTCGTGTACAGTCGTCAAATCGAGACGAAACTTGCGCCAATAGGTCCGAATCGAAATTTTGCTCCTGTGTGCCAAGTTTGGTTCAATTCTGAGAAGGTCGAATCGGAACCCATTTTGGCGGGCCCGCGACCCACTCAAACGGGCGAATTTGTACACGGCTCATCGAAATCCAATACTGGATATACCGTTGAGTTCCTCTCCTCAAACTGAATCCGTAGACATGTAGTTTGACGACTTTAGAGACAGTAGACTTTGGCGTGCGTTTCGGTGCAAAGCGGGTGCAACGGCGGACATCGTTTTGACCCGAAATTACGATTTTGCCCCTGTTCCAGAATTGGACTTTTGGACAGGCATTTCCTAGATAAATCTTCTTCACCAAGATTATTTTTGATGTTTGTTTCAGCGTTTGGAGTCATCTGTGATTTATGAGTTTTGGTGCTGACACTTGCTACTCTTGGATTGCCTTTCTCGCACCGCAGGCAAGTATACCTTGCCATAGATTCTGTTTGTGCTCATTTATTTTTAGTATATATTATTATTGCATATTTTTTTTCTTCTTATTTGTCATTTTGTTTCTATTAGGCGTCCAAGTCACACTTGGGTGCAAGCGGCTACATATAGTCATTTTATATTATTTATATTGCATGTCGACCTTGTGTTAGTTGACTACCCTATGAGTATGTGGGGTATTTTCATATCCCCTATGGCCTTGACACATATGTATCACGTGATGAGTGAGTTATATGGGACACGGACCTGCGTACTCGACTGGCCATCGATACGTACGGGACGTGCGACGGTTAGGAGGTAACTGCTACTAGGGTGTCGAGTTAGAAGCCGTAGCAGTTGCCAACTGGACAGGCTGTGGATACATCTTGGACAGGAGAAGTTGGGGGGAGGGGACAGCTACTAGTGTAGAGGCTACTTTATTTTACACACATTTGGGAGATAGTGTCTCGGATGAGCGCTACGTGTTACCCGGCCGATAGTGTCTCGGATGAGCGCTACTTGTTGGCCACTCTTTATTACTTGCTTGAGACAGCCCCTGCGTAGAACGTTTTCCTCTAAAGTGCATCTCACATAGACGGTTAGGAGATCCCGTGGAGTCATAGTTGCATATTTTACACATTCAGTTACTTGGCATGTTTTCTGTATCTTGTTACGTCCCACTGAGGACCTGGTGATCTCTCCAGGATTAGACGAGCAGGACTATCCAGAGGAGTATGGTGCAGCATTAGATCCATCATACATCGGTGACGAGGCATCTCCCGCTCATACTTAGTTTTATTTTTTTACTATCTGAGACCATGTATTGGACATCTTTTTATCATTCTTTCTTGCTATTTGAGGAGGTTGGACTCCATTTAGTTGAGACTATTTTCCATAGCTGTTTGGGTGGGAATGTCTACCCGGCTATATTTTGATATCATCATTTATCTTATTTAGTGGACTTATTATATTCTCTGTGTTGAGCTGTGGATGAGATTTAGTTATATTATTGTGGCTTATCATGTACTACTATTACAACTTATGTACAAATACGAAGATTACCATATATTGGTGTATTCATCGTATAGTACAGCTGGCATGTCTACGTACTTAGTCCTACGTATTTTGGGACTGGGGTGTTACATGTTTTTGTGGTGGCTCATGCAGGTCAGTAATATTGTTGGGTTACATGACTGTGCCCCAGCAAGCCTGCAAACTAGGAATAGGATATAAAATCTCATCCACTTACTACTACCTTCTTTGATCTCTACTCTATCTACTTTTTCCTATAACTTATTGAATTCCTTTCAGCTTGAAATTTTTCTAACCAACTCTAATTCTTCGTGCCAATATAGGATGAATCTTCGTAGCGGACGCGCTACTCCCCTCGCCATTACTGACGGGAACGTCACTGCTCAAGAAGGACCGGCGAGTCAGCCAGCTATGTCTCCGACCACTCCAGCACCATCCGGGCCATCCCTCCAGCCAGTGATGACCCCAGCTACGACTCAGCAGACTGGCCCCGAGGATCCTGCACCCCAGGGAGAGTATCTACCACCACCACCACCCTATCCACCACCGTTCCCACCACAGATTCCACTCCAGTATCCATCGTCATCATATCCACCACCACCACCTCCACAATATCCACCATCCTATCCACCTCAGCAGCCTCCGCCATATCCATCACCATATCCACCATCATATCTACCCCAGTATCCTCCACAGAATCCACCTCCGTATCCACCCACATACCCCCCACATTATCCCTTTCTATATCCTTCATATCCTCCACAGTACGGGCTACAGGGTGCCCCACAGATCATGCCTCAGATGCCATATATGCCCCCACAGCAGCCCATGCCTCAGGCTGGTGGGACCCTTGTTAGCAATTCGGCAGACGACAAAAATTCGGGACGACAAAAGTACGAGTATAAATCGTTGCAATGCAAATAAAATACGTTAAAATATTCGGTCAAATATTAAAAAAATAAAAATATTGAGGTTAGAAACTTCACAATATTAAATATCTTGTCAAATTTGGTTAAATAAGCAGGTTCCCACCATGTTTTTTGTGATAAAATTTTCAATAATTTATACGGAACACGTTTAAAACTTCGCATGTCTAAAATTTACGTACTGATTTGAATCTGTCAAAAAGTACGCAAGTATTATACGTTTCTAAAAGATACGAAAAAATTCGCGTTTAATACGAGTTTTATTCGGGTGATTGCTAACAAGGGGTGGGACTACTACAGAGCAGATTCTCCAGAGCCTAGTACAGGCTCAGATGCAGGAGAGCGAGGCCATCATGAGGAGTGTAGAGACAGCATTGGCCCGAGCACCACAAGCCACTGGGGGTTCTATCGAAGGGTTCCGTAACATGAATCCTCCGCACTTCAAGGGCACTGAAGACGTTATCGGGATCACCAATTGGCTGGTTAAGACAGAGAATCTCCTAAAGGCTTCAGAGTTACCGATAGATCTATGGATGATGGCAGTGAAGTTACAGCTGGAAGGAAATCCTTATGATTGGTGGGCCGCAGAGGAGAGGCGGCTAGGACTTGATCAGACATGGAAGGAATTTAAAGAACTGTTCAATAAGAAGTTTTCTCCGACACTGCCAAGGATGCTTTATATGAACAGTTTCTATACTTGGAGCAGGGGAATATGACAGTTGACGAGTACGATGCCGAGTTTAGCCGACTGAGTCGTTTCGCACCAGGGTTGGTTACGACAGAGCTGGAGAAAGCCAAAAGGTTTCATAGAGGCTTGAGTATAGAGTTGCAGAGGTACACTAGCTCCGAGTCGAGGGTCTCCCAAGCAGCTGTTCTGGCAGAGGCTAGAACTCAGGAGGCCATAAGCAAGAAGGGGAATCGACGAGTTACATTGACTATGGGATCAGCTAAGACCACTACAGGAGGGCCAGTGAGACGTCCTCCCACACATCAGCATCAGCAGAGGACAGGGCCATACCAGACACAGGAGAGGTCCACTTGCAATTTCTGTGGCAAGGTTGGTCATGTTGTGAGATATTGTAGACGACGGTTGGCGTATTGTTTGATTTGCGGGTCGAATCAGCACCAGGCTAAGGATTACTCATTTCAGAGAGTCACTCCAAATAATCAGCAACAGAGGCCAGCTATTGCAGGACCAGGAGTACCACGACCACCTTTACCCCCTCAGGCAGCCCAATTCCAGCAGACTAGAGCACCGACGGGCAACCAAAGCGTGGGAAAGGCTTTTGCACTAGCTGCAGAGGAGGCAGAACCAGAGGTGGACGTTATAGCAGGTATGGTTTTAGTTGCATCATTTCCTGCCATCACATTATTTGACACTGGAGCCACCCATTCATTTATAGCCACTAGCTTTGCCACTAGACACAGTATACCCATGTCATCTTTATCGAAAAACATTAGAATCCTCACTGGAGGAGGAATAGTTCCTGTTAGTGGTATTTGTAGAGATTGTCCTGTAGTGATAAATGGTAGAGAGATGAAGGCACGGCTACTTGTATTTTCGATGTCGACGTTCGATGTGGTTCTCGGAATGGACTGGTTGAGCCAGCATTTCGCTCTCATTGACAGCCATAGGGGCAGTATCGTCTTTAGACCACCGAGTGATGCGGAGTTCGAGTTCACCAAAGAGGATGCCTTGAGGAGCGATGCATTTGCATCGGGGACTCACATGATGATGCAGGACACCCCTCAGCACCCTATCATCACCGAGTTTGAGGATGTATTCCCCGAGGAGCTGCCAGGACTGCCGCCTGACCGAGACATTGAGTTTTCTATTAAGCTTATTCCGGGAGCCGAGCCTATTTTATCTCGAGTTTATCAACTAGCGCCCAAGGAGTTGGTAGAGATGAAGACGCAGATTGATGACTTATTGGAGAAGGGCTTTATTCGTGCCAGTGCGTCACCATGGGGAGCACCCATTCTTTTTGTACCTAAGAAAGACGGGACCGTGCGCATGTGCATCGACTACAGAGCATTGAATACAGTGACAGTAAAGAACAAGTATCTATTGCCGCGTATAGATGATCTATTTAATCAATTGAGTGGAGCAAAAGAATTCTCCAAGATTAACTTATGATCAGGCTATCACCAATTGAAGATTCGGAAGGAAGATATTACAAAGACGGCTTTTCGATCGAGGTATGGACACTACGAGTTCTTGGTCATGCCTTTCGGTTTGACCAATGCACCCGCAATTTTCATGAATTTAATGAACAAGATCTTTCACCAGTATTTGGACAAATTTGTAGTAGTCTTTATAGATGATATCTTGATTTACTCCAAGAGTCAAGAGGAGCATGAGCAGCATCTACGGATAGTTTTGGGAACACTGAGGAATGAGAGACTCTTTGCGAAGCTTAGCAAGTGTGATTTCTTTTTCAAGGAGGTATCATTTCTCGGTCATGTTGTTACGGGTGCTGGTATATCAGTGGATCCAGAGAAGTTCACAGCAGTCGAATCATGGCCCGCTCCCACATCAGCTACTGAGGTGAGAAGTTTTCTTGGACTTGCGGGTTACTATCAAAGGTTCGTAGAAGATTTCTCTCGAATAGCGGGGCCAATGACTCGATTAACTTACAAGGATCAGGAGTTTGTATGGACAGATGAGTGTCAAGCCGCATTTGATGAGTTGAAGAAGAAATTGACCACAGCACCGATCTTGACACTACCATCAGGTCCGAGAGGATTTGTGATCTACAGTGACGCATCCGGGAAGGGATTAGGATGCGTATTGATGCAGCATGGTCGGGTAGTAGCATATGCATCCCGACAGATGAGGGTGCACGAGAAGAATTATCCGACCCACGATCTAGAGCTTGCAGCGATTATTTTTGCTTAGAAGTTATGGAGATACTACTTGTACGGCGAGAAGGTTGATATCTACACTGATCATACGAGCCTCAAGTACGTGTTCACACAAAAGGAGTTGAATATGCGACAGCGACGTTGGTTGGAGTTGATGAAGGATTATGAGATCGAGCTACATTATCATCCGGGAAAGGCTAATGTCGTGGCAGACGCATTAAGCTGTAAGCCCATGGCACACTTTTTGACTACGCAGAGGGAGTTGATTAAAGACTTGGAGCATCTTGGTATTGAGGTAGTATTACCTGGAGCCGATGGCGTATTAGCCAACCTCCAAGTACAATCATCATTGGTAGAGCGCATCAAGGCAGCATTGCCTAATGATGCCAGATTTCGACGGCTCAGGGAGAGGACCGAAGCAGGAGAGAAGACGGGATTGAGGATTCATTTTGATGGGACATTGCGATGTGGTGATCGTATTTATGTTCCTAAGGAGAGCTACGACAGGAGCTGATGGCAGAGGCCCACAGCTCGACTTATTCTATTCATTCCGGCGGAACCAAGATGTACCGTGACTTACGACAGTATTATTGGTGGCACGGAATGAAGCAAGAGATAGCTCGTTTTGTTGCCAAGTGCTTGGTATGTCAACAAGTGAAGGCAGAGCACCAGAGGACAGCTGGACTGTTGCAGCCGCTACCCATTCCTGAGTGGAAGTGGGAGCACATTACTATGGATTTTGTCATGGGTTTTCCTCGGAGTCCTAGAGGACGTGACGCAGTATGGGTGATTATTGATAGACTTACAAAGTCAGCCCATTTCATCCCTTTCAGAGTGGGCCAGTCGACAGAGGTATTGGTAGAGAGTATATGGAGCAGATTGTGAGATTGCATGGGGTGCCTGTTAGTATTGTGTCGGACCATGATTCGAGATTTACCTCGCATTTTTGGAGGAGCATGCAAGAGAGTTTGGACACTCGATTGAAGTTTAGCACATCATACCATCCGCAGACAGACGGCCAGTCGGAGCGTACCATTAAGACACTAGAGGATATGTTGAGAGCATGCATGCTCGACTTTGGCGGTTCATGGGAGGACCATCTTCATCTTGTTGAGTTTTCCTACAACAATAGCTATCAAGCGAGCATTCAGATGGCTCCGTTTGAGGCGTTGTATGGTAGGAAGTGTCGGTCTCCTGTTTATTGAAGCGACATAGGAGAGCGGCAGCTATGGGGTCCCGAGTTAGTCTTGAGCACAGTGGAGACAGTAAAGAAAATTCAGGGCCACCTGCGAGCAGCGCAGGATCGTCAGAAGCAGTGGGTAGATAATCGTCATCGACCTTTGGAGTTCAAAGAAGGCGACCATGTTTTCTTAAAGATATCCCCCACTTGAGGCACGATTCGATTCGGAGGACGTGGCAAGTTGAGTCCAAGGTACATCGGGCCTTTCGATGTCTTGGAACGTGTTGGAAAGGTTGCCTACAGATTGGCCTTGCCACCGTCGTTGGAGGGAGTGCATGATGTATTCCATGTATCTCAGCTGAGAAGGTACGTGGCGGACAGCAATCATGTGCTTGATCACTCCGAGATCACAGTTGGACCAAGCTTGTCGTACGAAGAGCAACCAGTAGGTATCCTCGATCGCCGTGTGAAGGTGTTACAGAATCAATCTATTCCATTGGTTCGCGTGGCATGGAAGCATCACTCGCCAGGAGAGTCTACTTGGGAGCGCGAGGATGACATCCGAAATCGCTACCCGCAGTTGTTCGAAGACGAAGGTATGTCTTGCATTGAAGCTTTTTAATTACTATTAATTTCCTTGCATTGCATTTGATCCCCCGACCTTAGTTTAATTTCGAGGATAAAATTTTCTTCAAGTTGGGTAGGATGTAAAATCCCAATATTTTCTAATTATTTTAATGCTTTTAAATTATTTTTTATATTTTTTTGAATTTATTTGGTTTATGTAAGTAATTAAATATGTGTATAATATATGTATGTTTGTGTGCGTGATAATTTAAATACTACTAAATATAACCTATAATTATTACAAATAATTTTGATACTCAATTACGATTTTTAGAAAATTTTCTTGTGAATATATATATATATATATATATATATATATATATATATATATATATATATATATATATATATATATATATAAACAAAAAAAATAGAGAGAAGGCCCGGCCCCACACCCAGCAGAGGGCGGGCCAGGCTAAAGGATTGACAGCCTTGTTAAAGGCTTTTGATAAAAAAAAAAGAAAAAAAAAGAGAACAAATGGTGGGGGCCGAACCCCCATGCAGCAGCAAGCTGCAGAAAAGGGGGGCCCGACCCCCACAATGCGTTGCTTAGCAGCAAACTGTGCTGCTGTGGAGTTTCGAAACCCAGCCCCACCTAGTCCTTGTACCAACAACCAAGCAGCACAGCTGCTAATAACAAAAACCCGAGCCCCCATATAATTCTACTCCTAAAGCTATTAGTATCAGCGTATGCGAGTATTTAAACCACGCAAAAAACCGAAACCCTAACTCTCCCAAACTCTTCACCCTCCATATCTCCTCTCCATCTCGAACACCAGGCGAACCCCAGGCCGTTGGCGGTGCCGCACCACTGCGCGAGCGCTACCGGACAGCCCAGGACGACCCCACTTCCGAACGATCTCAGTTTTGCGAACAGCGAGGTACCCTTCTTCCAAGCCACTTTTCTTTATGCACGCTCGATAATTTCTCGAATTTTCAATTCCTGTGTGTAGCCCATATGAACCCCTCTAATCTCCTTTTGATAGAATCCTGGGAACCCCAAGGGATTGCTCGAGAAATCGAGGCAAAGTTGCCCCAAAAATCTGTCGAAAATAGAGTTTTAACCCAGTCCCAAACCACAACTTAGAAGCCAGATTTCGATCTGTGTGTCGAGATTTTTCAAAAACTAATTGAACACATCTAAAGACAACATAACCACGATTAAAACATATTTTGTAGATCTAAATTTCGTTTTCTGTGCGAGAATTAAATCAGTGTTAAAGTTGGGCGAAAAACTGTTTTCAAAAGTGTTAATTTCAGAAAATTTCCACGATACGACGTACGCCCCGACAAACCGGGCGACGTGGTCACACGTTATATGCATCGAAAGGCACGTATGGACGTTGCTGACGTGTGGGAACTGACGGAACTCAGTTTCGGCGCGTGTGCGCGACGAAATCAACGCGTATCCGTCGAGATACCCCCGTATCGGCATTTTGCAAACTTGTCCATAACTTCGTGTACAGTTGTCGAATCGAGATGAAACTTGCGTCAACAGGTCCGAATCAAAATTTTGGTCCTGTGTACCAAGTTTGGTTCAATTCTGAGAAGGTTGAATCGGAACCCATTTTTGGCGGGCCCACAACCCACTCAAACGGGCAAATTTGTACACGGCTCATCGGAATCTAAAACTGGACATACCGTTGAGTTCCTCTCCTCAAACTGAATCCGTAGACATGTAGTTTGACGACTTTAGAGACCGTAGACTTTGTTAGCCCAATGATTATATCATGTTTTTGAATATGGCTAATCAATTGAGTTTAACATATCGACGTCACTAATATTCATGTAATCATTATCATGTTGCTACTTAAACTTAGCATTGTCCTAATATCAATATTGCTATGCTTGTATCATATCGATTTCGTTTGTCTAACATGTATTTGTAGACATGCTGTAAGCATGATCAAGCTTTGTCAAACCAGGACATATGCAATAGAGAATTAATGATGGGCCAAAGACGGCGTTACACAAGAAGATTTCTCTGAACCGCCTAACGACCTATTCGGGACCTCGCATCGGGGGTTCCGCTGCCCGGTCAGCGGACAGGGGTCGAGGGGGCAGCGCTACCCGTCAGGGGTTCGGGGGCGAAGCCTCCGAAAGGTATTCAGATTTCCAGATCTGTTTATCTTTGGACGACCGCCGTCAAAGGAAAAAGGCGTCTTTAAGTCTGCTCAAATATTTGAAGAAAGACGTCATCAAAGGGCTCTTGGTTTTCCTATTTTATCAATATATTTTTTCCATATTTATTGGGTCTAGGAATACGATGTACACTGCATCGTACTGGCAAATAGGCTACCCAAGAAACGTTTTCAAAATACCCTTTCATTTTGAAAACAAGCCCACTTACAAAAGCCCAATCTACTTCCTAACTGCATGACTTTTCAAAAAGCCCAAAAACTAATTTGCAAAAATCCTGACAGAACTCCAACAGAACTCCAGAAGAATTCGGCCAGAGTTCGGCCAGAATTCGGCCAGAGTTCGGCCATAGTTCGGTTAGTGAACGTTGCTTTTTGAACTTGGTCTTCCTGCAGTTACGGATCCTACCGAGATTTTCTCATAGAGTTCTGCCCGAATTCTGCCCGAATTCTGTCAGAATTCTGCCTTTGGAAAAACTATAAATAGAGAAGGATTTCGATCATTTCATCACACTCATTCACTTTCATATCTCTTCTCTATAAGCCTACTACTTCTTCCAAAGTATTCTGAGCTATTCATTTTCAAATCCCAAGCCAGTTACAATCCTCTAATCGATTTGCCAGTACGGTATGGTCTAGAAGTTTCAGAGTGGTTGTAATCGGAGGCTTGATTGAAGTTACACACTTCACAATTGAAGTTGGTCGAGTACTTCGGATCAAAGCTCGCGTTGTAGAAGTTGCAAGATCTTCGGATGAAAACTTGTGATGATTTTCCATAGTGGATTCAACTGGTAGCAAGAGTTCTACCGACTGGATTAGTCCTCAACAGAGGGATACCAGTATACATCGTTGTCTTTGCGTTTGCTCTCTTAACTCTGCCTTTACATTATTTCAGTTGTGATTAATATTCTGTGATTGTGCTGCTAACATTTTTATTTAGCATTATTCCGCTGCCAACTCTATTCACCCCCCTCTAGAGTATTACGCTTTACTATTTCGTTCCTACAGACTTTGGCGCGCATTTCGGTGCAAACGGGTGCAACGGTGGACATCGTTTTGACCCGAAATTATGATTTTGCCCCTGTTCCAGAATTGGACTTTTGGACAGGCGTTTCCTAGGTATATCTTCTTCACCGAGATCATTTTTGATGTTTGTTTCAGCGTTTGGAGTCATCTGTGATTTGTGAGTTTTGGTGCTGACACTTGCTACTCTTGGATTGCCTTTCTCGCACCGCAGGCAAGTATACCTTGCCATAGATTCTGTTTGTGCTCATTTATTTTCAGTATATTTTATTATTGCACATTTTTTTTCTTCTTATTTGTTATTTTGTTTCTATTAGGCGTCCAAGTCACACTTGGGTGCAAGCGGCTACATATAGTTGTTTTATATTATTTATATTGCATATCGACCTTGTGTTAGTTGACTACCCTATGAGTATGTGGGGTATTTTCATATCCCCTATGGCCTTGACACATGTGTATCACGTGATGAGTGAGTTATATAGGACACAGAACTGCGTACTCGACTGGCCATCGATACGTACGGGACGTGCGACGGTTAGGAGGTAACTGCTACTAGGGTGTCGAGTTAGAAGCCGTAGCAGTTGCCAACTGGACAGGCTGTGGATACATCTTGGACTGGAGCAGTTGGGGGGAGGGGACAGCTACTAGTGTAGGGGCTACTTTATTTTACACACATTTGGGAGATAGTGTCTCGGATGAGCGCTACGTGTTACCCGTCCGATAGTATCTCGGTGAACTTGCCTCATCTTAGCCTTCACATAATAAATCGCATGTTTTCTACTTGCACAAGTAGGCTTGATAATAAAAGAGACGAATTCATATAGCTAAAGGGAATAATCCCGACGGGTCGAAATGAGTTAGAATATGGAAGGTCCAACGGTCGGCTTAGAGTTGGTGCACAGCGTGCTTTGAAAATGACACTCCGTCCTTCGTCCCGTGGCTTGGGAGAAGGAAAATTGGTTGAGTAGGCAAAGTATGAATGTAGCCTAAGTCATAGCTGTCGTCCGCATGAATGCTTCATAAAAGCATGCACGGTCCCATCGTCCAAGGCTTGGCATAGCCTTTACCCGCCCTATTAGTTAAGTTGTATTGTACGGCTTATGATATAAGTCTAGGCACCCAAATGACTTGGTCATTCAAAAGTCGAACGCATGCGCGCCACATTCCACAATACGAGGCTTGACGCAGCCTTTGTTCGTCGAGTCGTTGTGCGTTTAAGTCAGGCAAGTTATGTTAGGCTATCGGAGTGGTAGCAAGCACGGTCCTACGAGTTCTACGGTTGGGTATAACCACATAGTCTTATAGTCTCAAGGCCCGTCATATAAAGTATGACTTGGACGATAGCGTCGCGTAGATCGAAAGTCGGTTTGAGGCACGATGCACGGACTTAGTGTTTAGGGCATGAACCACGGTTGATTTAATGAGTTTTGGAGAAAGGACTATCGAATAGGCATTGAGTTGAATAAAATGATATGGTAACATGGAAAGAATGCTCGCGACCGTGGGTCGGCGAGGGATCTCAAGGATATATGGAAAGAAAGCTCACGACCGTGGGTCGACGAGGGGTCTCAAATGATAGAAGTCTTGAGATTGGTCTGAAAGAGATGGTAACATTGGATGAGGAATGACTGTGTGAGACGTCAGTTTATGTCGGGTCTTGCATGGTCATTGGACAACTTGTCGACAAGGAGGAGTTTCTACGAGCGGCAACCCTGGGCGCCATGGGACCGCGTCGTTCCGGAGGGAAACTGGTATAGCTGTAGCTGGACGAACCGCTCGGGTCATTCGGGAACTTTCAGCGGGGCTAACTACTTGCGTTGAAAGGGTCGCCAAATGGCAAGGCTATAGTCCGGGATAGCTTGTGATGTTAGTGACCAATTCATATAAATGGGTCGGCACGGGCGGCAATT
Source organism: Iris pallida (assembly GCA_029216955.1). Taxonomy (NCBI): domain Eukaryota; kingdom Viridiplantae; phylum Streptophyta; class Magnoliopsida; order Asparagales; family Iridaceae; genus Iris; species Iris pallida. Next base: position 4,665,798 of record JANAVB010031416.1, on the reverse strand, counting down.
CGCGTGTGTGCCTTTGGATTTAGTCTAGTTGAATGTGTGTATGGTTGGAACACAAGTGTTTGGGCCTAAGAGTGGCTACAACATAGGCGACGTGCTTCGGCACGGGATGCAGCGTCGGGTCTTAAGTTATCGGCATTTAAGTTGCATAAGTTGGTTTGAGTCATCTTGAGTTTAAATCAGGAACTGCTGCAAGACAAAGTTGGTCGAGTGACACCTAGTTCACAAGTTAGATGGGACAGTTGATGATTTAGAAGCGAAGGACCGCGAGACAGCGATATGATTGAGTCTCATTTGAGTTGCGAGGTACGGCCTCAGCAAGGGTTTGAAGCACGGTCACACGAAAATAGAGCCTTATCACGTAGTTGCGTCTCTGATTATGGCCGTAAGGCAAACACGACTCGATAGGTTAACGTTGTTGGCACAAAAAGGGTCTTGAGGCAAGGTATGAGTTAACGTTGTCGTTGCAAGCACGGGATGGTCTAGAGACACAAAATAGGCCAAGGCGTCGGTCCTAAAATAATCCTAAAGCAAGAGTAGAAAGACAATCTAAAGGGACTATGTTGCACAAAGTAAATCTAATGTATTGGTTTTGTATGGGTGGGCGGAGAACTCATTCCACCAGTATAGTTGAGTACTGACACCTAAATAGTTTACATGTGCAGGCACAGGTAGAAGCTCGTGGCGTGGAGCTCGCTTGGATGCGTCGAGGCACGGAGTTCCTTGGTGATTCGAAGCATGCGACCGCATGGAGTGACTTGTAATGTGAGATGAGTGAGAGCTGGGTGACTTGTAATGTATAGACGTCGCCTTCCGAAGCTTCCGCTGGTTCGAGACTTGTATTGAGAGATGAGAGAGAGCTGGGTGACTTGTAATGTGAGATGAGTGAGCTTGAGAGACTTGTAATCTTGGCCTTGCACCCCAATGTAACCGTTGTTTCGATATCAATAAAGAACTTCTTTGCATAACTTATGTTTTGTTCTAAATTTTGCTGCTATTATTCAATGTCTCTGTATGGGACTTCTGTGCGACGACCCCGTCGCAGCCGCTGAAATTGGCTGTTATGGAACCCGCCTTGCATGAGCACAATCTAGGTTCGTGCGGCATCACGCCTTAACGAGGACAATCGCTCCTACGGGAGCGGGGCGTGACATCGAATACTGCGGTCCAGCTGCTGGTTCCACTATCACCTCTTCTTAGATGGTCTCTTGAGGTAGTACTGGCCTTTGTTGCTGACCAACGTGGTCGTGTTGTTCGTGTTGCCCTTGTTGTTGTTGTCCAGCTCTGACAGATGTGGACGAGGTGCCCCTAAGAAAAGGGTCAAGAGAGCAATCAAACGATCGGATAGAAAAGATCAATGAAGTCAAAGGATACCGGAATGTCAAGCTAGGGTCGAGAGTAACGAATCATGAGATCGAGGGGAAACATATGTGATTGAGATATCCTATAAATTAAAATACCCCACAAGTCTGAAATCAGACCTGCATGGGCCACCGCTAAAACCTTGTCATGCCTCAGAACCAGAATACCGAAGAGCGGAGGAATGACTCAGCCAGCTACGTATTACGGGTCGATGTATACCGTATAATACGATCAATGCTATTTAAAAGATGAGGGGGTGCATACTACATGAAAGTCTCACTTGGGTTACTCAACATCTATTGTCTCAATCATTCAATGAAAAGTAGTAAGTAGAGAACATATAAGAATGTGCAGTATGGCGTCCCAAACGCTCAGTCAAAATATCTTGAGATCTGGCTTTACAAAACATATCCAGATGATATAACAAGTTATACACAATCGTTATCAGCTGCAGTATGACTTAGTTACAATTATGTAGAAGTAAGTGCAAGACAGTCCGACCAACATGTCGGTGCCAAGCGACAAAAAGTAAAGTAAGTAGTAAAACGAGCAGGGAAGCAAGGAACCCACTCGTGTTCTCCTGTGATCATCCCTCTAGTATTGACCATCTTGGAGGTGGAAGTAAGCTGAGTCCTCGGGAGCTGACTCTAAATCTGGCCATACAAAACTAGAGAGGTTAGACCTCAAATAGCAAGTACCACAAAGGAAACACGACATGAAGAATTAGAACCAGTAGTAAGAGTTAAGAATATGGTAAATAGGTCTCTGCTTGCTACTGGGGTTCACACAACATCACGACACTTTAAGCCAACTTCCCAACCAAACAAGGACAGAAGTTGACCCATCATGTCCTAACATTCTGATCATCTCAGTAGTTAACAGAGTAGGTACAACACACAAACAAATCAATTTAAACGACAATACAGCTACTACGGCTTGCTAACTGTAAGTTCCAAGGTGTCTTGGAAATATGTAGTAAGGGATTCCTCAGTTCTTATAATGTACAAGCAAAGCTAGTCTACCCAATAATCAATTACGCCAATCATGAATTAGACGTGTTCCAGTGGGATGCCCGTCATCAATATATATAAAAATATAAACAAATACCACTCCATGTCCGTGTGGCAGGTTTGCAGTATCTGTGGAAACCAGCCGGCATATCGGGGCACTAATTGTCCCGAGATGGTTGCCATGTAAGAACTCGAGAATCTATTCTCTTCATACAATCGTTATTTTATTTAGCTTAATAGTCCCTATGTTAATTAAAATCTCATGTCGTGGATCATGGTCATTCAGAATGAGTACTTTCGTACAGAGTACGATATGCATAACTCTACAACGATGCCCGTGTGGTTAGGTTGTAGGTCTTACATAGCGTAATGCAACAATCAAACCTTGCCACGGAATAATTATGCCTTGACTGTAAGGTACACATGCTGCTTTTGTAGAAAACAAGTTAAAGTCTGTACGTATCCATATGCCAATGTTCGGGATCGACTAGTCGATTGCAATGGTTCATGGTTAGTATATGAACGTATCTCATTCAATTTGCTAAGACGACTAGCCAGTCTTTTAGTTCCAACTAGGAACATATGATCAATCATTTAGTCAAGGTAACAATCAATGTCAATTCATGACAAGGCATAAAAGTCAAACTAGTATTTAGTATGGTCGAGTCTATAACTCTCAGGGTTAAGTTCCAGTCATACTGGGTATCGATAAACCAATCGAGACACAATGCACACTCCACACAACAATATGTATTAAAATATTAACATACAACAAGTGGCATAATTTAAACGGATGGGCGCATAGCTTGCATGTGCCGCGGGGGAGTACGCCAAAGGAGTACGCATAAAGGAAGTATGCATAAAGGAATACTCGTGAAGGAATACGCGTGAAGGAATACTCGTGCAGGAATACGTGTGCAGGAATACGCGTGAAGGAATACTCGTGCAGGGATACGCGTGAATGAATACTCGTGCAGGAATACGCGTGAAGGAATACGCGTGCAGGAATACTCGTGAAGGAATACACATGCAGCTTGTTTTACGCCAAGGCAGAGTAGACTTTGTTTTACACGTAAAACAGTCTTGACTTGCGTAATCCAGATTTTACGCTGACACGAATAAACGTGGGCGTAGAGTTCCTCTAGAACTCCAAATTCCATGAAACCTTCAATCTAAGCCAAAAATGAGACTTCCATAGATCAAAATGAGGTATAACACAAATTTCAACAACCTGGAACGATCAAAACTTGAAAATAAAAAAGTTTGATAAATCAAAACCACCAAAATCCGAAAATGGCAAATTTTTAGATCTACAAAAAAAACTTCAAAATACAAAATGTCAAGTTCTAAATTATCTTAGAATCACGAGAGGGAGATAAATGAACAATAAAAATGGGTTCTCATGTGGAAGCAAGATGCACTTGCCTAAGCTCTTGGTAGGTGGAGAAAGTTATGAGGAAGAAGAAGGAGAGTAAATGAGAATAAGTGGAGAGATAAAGTAGATGGGTTTTAAGTGGAAATGGTGGTAGGTAGGGGGTTGAGTTCATGATGAACCACCCTAAACCAAAACAAACCAACCCAAGCCGAACCCAAGTCAAAATAAACCAAAAGTTAAGCAAAAGCAGAAAATAAAATACAGAAAAATAATTAGCATAAAATTAAAGGAATTAAATACAGAACAAATACATGATAAATATTAAATAAATACATTCAAGAAGTACACGTATTAAAATACGTATTCTGGGAACGGGGAGTGACAAGCCTTCGGACAAAGTTTGTAAGGCCTTCGGACTGTGATTGTAGGCTTACGGGCCAGAATAAAAATTACCTTATTCCAATATATATATATATATATATATATATATATATATATATATATATATATATATATATATATATATATATATATATATATATATATTGAAGAAGGTAATTGTGGCGAACACTCCCACCGGAAATCGATCTCCTGACCACTCGGGCCGTGTGTGTGTGTGTGTGTGTGTGTGTGTGTGTGTGTGTGTGTGTGTGTGTGTGTGTGTGTGTGTGTTTTGGCAATTTAATGGGCTTGGCAGAACTAGGGAGAGCATACTTAGGGGCCTTAACAAAATTGTGATGGATATAAGGAAAAAAAACTACTCAATATATGGATTAAGTTAATTACCTATTTCATTTCCAACAATTTATTTTATTTTAATTATAATATCTTTCCTTAATTTATGAATCAACTAAATAATTATCTGAAAAGTATGGCAATGTCTATGGGGCCAGGGACCTTTTTGGAAAATAGAAGGTTTTAGGGTGAAAAACTTATCATTGTGTTTAATTGAATTGTAAACTCTATTTTGGGGGTACTTTGAATGGGCAGGTAAACACTATTTCCATAAATCATTAAAAATTTATTTTTCAAACAATAAGAGTTCAGTCAGGATTCGGAATCAGCTATTATTATTCCCTTTTCTTCTTTTTTTTCCTTTTTCGAGTTGTAAAATATATTTTATAAGTAAAATTAGTATAACACCAATACGATTTAGGACCATGTTTTCTTGAATATGAGCATCATCTTATAACCAACTATGCTATAAATAATCACAAATACAGAGTAATAATTATTAATATTTAACAATCAATCAAAAATGTTATATTTGTTTATATGAACTATGTATTCCCATAAATATTTATATATTTATGAAAGGTGGGAATATAATCTTTTCACAAATCTAATTATAGGAATTTTGATTCTTGGTAATACAAAATTATTGGCTATACAGTATTATGTGTACCAAAAATGCCCTAAGGAACAAAACACTACATGTCTGTAAGGGCAGACTAAAGGTCCAACATATTCGATTGTAAACATAATAGTGCATATATTAATCAAGTGTGAAACTTTAGCATGGTATCAACAACATACAAAATATACGTGTGAGAAAGAGAGAGAACCTCCTGGCTCTAGTGGTCGACATTAGAGACTCATGGTTGACTGATTTGATCGCACAAGAAAGCAAATTATATATATATATATATATATATATATATATATATATATATATATATATATATATATATAATTTCACTATAATTGGAAGAAATAATTTGCTTTCTTGTGGGATCAAACCAGTTAACCATGAGGTCATTTGCATATATATATATATATATATATATATATATATGGGAGCGGATCGGGAGCCCCGCCCGCGGAGCCCCGCCGAAGCCCCGCTTCCCCTTAGCCGTTGGATCGCGCAGGCGGGGGCGGGCCCCACGCGGGCCCCGCGCGATCCGATGGTGCAGGGGGGGGCGGGGCTTCGACGGGGCTCCGCGGACGGGGCCTTTGATCCGCTTCCTATATATATATATATATATATATATATATATATATATATATATATATATATATATATATATATATATATATATATATATATATGAAAAAAGGTAATTGTGGCGAACGCTCCCACCGGGAATTGATCTCCTGACTACTCGGGCCGCATGCATTTCTCTTAACCACTAGGCTAGAGGTCATTTGCATATATATATATATATATATATATATATATATATATATATATATATATATATATATATATATATATATATATATATATGCAAATGACCTCTAGCCTAGTGGTTAAGAGAGATGCATGCGGCCCGAGTGTTCAGGAGCTCGAATCCCAGTGGGAGCGATTCCAGAAACAATTTACCTGGTTCCATATATATATATATATATATATATATATATATATATATATATATATATATATATATATATATATATATATATATATATAAATATATATATATATATATATATATATATAAAAGAAGATCCACGCGGGAGCTTCAATCCAGCGATAAGGGTTTCTCGTGAGAGCTGCCTTCCAACGAGAAGAGCCTTCCCGCAGTTGCAGTCACCCAATGTGAAGGGATTTTCCGCGGGAGCGACCTTCTTGTTGTATTCAAGTAAGAGCATTTGGCTACATTTAACGTGTGATAGTGGAGGATTTCGAGGCGCACAACTGTTACCATCACGGTATCGTATGCTTTCAGTTGTAACAACAGACGACCACATGACAAAATAAATTTAAGTCCCACGCGAACGTGGGGCCACGTGGTATATCACGACCCACACCCGGATATACGGGTACGAATACGTGGGCCACGCCCAGCCTACGCCGCAGTATCGGCGGTAGAGCGCTGTCAAGTATACTATACTAATTACAACATCTAAGGATCCATAACTAGAAATGTACTCATGTCACATCACAAAAACTAAGAAAGATAAGACAAAAAATAATAACAATATCACTAGAACAACTAGAATCTATAGGGATCATAAGATAGGAAAATAAAGAAGGAACAACAAGACTAACTAAGGATAACTACCAGGCAACTCACATAGAAGAATAGTGAGATCCACCTCAGCTAGCAACATCATGAAGTCCAAAACTGAGGGCACAACTACTCCTAAAATTTTGTCAACATATCCAGTCAGGATGGAACGAGCACAAATCTCAAATAATAGTTCTAATTAGACGATATTGAAAATATAGCAGTAAATAGAGAGAATATACAAGAAATTATGAAATGTACATGTGAGTATCATGGCAAGGTAAGATGTAAATCTAGAACTAGAACAAGGCAAGTAAAACTGATCATGGCATGTACAAGAATCAAGAATCATCTATCCAAGTGTATGAGTACTATTTTCAATATGTGGTCGGCTTGGGTCTGCACAAGGTCTACTGGCCTGGTTAATCATACGTGGGGTGTATGATTAACACTCACAAGATCTACAAGAATAATAAGGTAGATAATGACCACACATCTACACTAATACTCCCCGTCTCCGACTAGTATAGTGGATCCAACCATGACACATCATGACACGTGACTCTCCGAGAGGGTAGCTAGCCTTCGCAGGAATCGTGTCTATACAATACACAAGGAACAAGAAAGACTTGCACAAGATATACCAAGGAAAGCGAGGAATAACATCTCATGACAGGATCCAGAGAAATACCAATCCGTGTGAACAATGTGTCAAGAGAACAAGGATATCTATACTAAATAAAAGAAACATAGACGATATCATAAAACAGAAATATTATCAGAGAATGTACTCGCCTGAGATCTGGTGGAATATGTCAACTGGTCCAAGAACGGTGCCTCGAGGACCTATAGGTGGAATACTGTATCAATATAAGGGTTTGGAAGTAAAAATCAAGTCATACTAAGTCAAACTAGGTCAAGGCAAGTCAAACTAGGTCAATCTAAGTCAAGGGTTGACTTACAGTTGACTTCTGGTCAACTGGTCAACTCTGGTCAACCTTAGGTCAACTCGGGCCAAACTTGACTAATGTTGACTAATAGTTGACTTTGGGTCTACTGGTTAACTCTGGTCCAATTCTAGTCAATTTTAGGCTACGGTTGACTTCCGGTTGACTTTGATCAAAATAGTCAACTGTGGTCAACCAGGGTCAAAACTAGTCTAACCTAGGTCAAATATTGACTCTACTTCGACGTTCTGTCAAAGTAGTCAACCATGGTCAAACTGGGTCAAGGATAGTCTCTACAACCATCTACAGGATCAACACATTCAATTTCAGTGGTGGTGAAATCACTGGAATCGATGGATCTCAAAATACCACAAAAGGAGAAAGATTATAATAATAGGGTAAAAATCTACAGATGTTGTCGGATGGTGAAACAACCATTACCAACGTGTCCAGAATGGTCAAAATAGTTAGAAAAGCCTGTCCATAAGTCCAATTTGGACACAGGGGCAAAAATATAATTTCGGGTCAAAACGGTATCCGTGTCTGACCCACTTTGCACCGAAAAATGTACAAGAATACTAGTCTACCAAACCTAACAAATTATATATCCACGAATCCAGAATGACGATACGAACCTAACGGTATATCCAGAACTGGATTCCGTTGACCCGATCTCAAATTGGTCCGTTGACTAGGACATTAAAATTCCGATTTGCACGGAAAAGCGTGTCGGAGCCAATGTCCTCAAAACTCAGCAAATTATATATCAACGAGTCCAGAATGACGATACGAACTCACGGTATATCCGGAATTGGATTCCGATGAGCCGATCTCAAAATGACCTGTTGACCCGGATATTGGTATCCGACTTGCACCGAAATACGTGCCAGAATCAATGTCCACTAAAACCTAGCAAATTATATGTCAACGAGTCCAGAATGACGATACGAACCCAACGGTATATCCGAAATTGGATTCCGATCAGTCAGCATCAAAAAGTCCCGTTGACCCGGATTTTGGGGCCCGCTTTGTACCGAAATACGTGCCAGGGCCCACGTCCTCCAAATCTAACAAACTTTATATGAAAACATGCCAGAACGACGCCATGAGTCTACTGGTGGTGTCATAAATTGAATCCGGAGTTTCGAGTTCAAAAATGGAATTAATTAAAGAATTCGGACGGCCAACTTTGGCGTCGAATTCGACCAACCAAACGTGCTTATAATGAAACAAAACTTAAAGGAGGCAGGAAGAGGGTTATACCAGTTTCGCACAGGAACTGGTAGCACGCAAAACGGAGCTGCGACGACGAAGATACGAACCCGCGAATGTGGCATCGCAAAACTGTCCAAAAATAGTACAAATTAAAACGTCAACTTGGCGGCCAGATTTGATCTATCAAACGACGAAATTAACGGATGAAATTTGAGAAGGATGAAGGGGTATATACCGAGATTGATACGGAACAAAGAAATCGCCGATCCAACGGTCGAATTGTCCATAAAATTTGCACGAAGTCGCTGCCCCGAGACACGAATTCTAAAACTTTCCCGCGCGCGCGTCGACGGGACTCCGTGCAAAACGCACGAATCGGGTATGTGGCACGTCGGGGAAGGAGACGCTGCCCCGGTGGTAGTCGCCGAAGCTGCGTGCGGCTAGGTGGTCGCCGGCGGCGACGACGATCGTGGCGGCGTACGGCGCACACGACTGCTGCTGTGGCAGCTGCTGCCGTAGTTGTTGATGCCTGCTGCCACTGCTGTAGTGGTACGCTGGCCACGGGTACGGTACAGCCACGCGACGGCAGCGGCAGAGCGGTTGAGGGTGCGATGAAGCGGTTGTCGGGTAGAGGAGGAGAAGAAATGATGTGGTGGTGGCTGTGCTCATGGTGGTGGTGGAGTGTGTGTGTGTTTGTAGAAGAAGAAGAAGTGAAGAAGAAAAGAAGATGATGGTGATGGTGGGAATTAATGATGATGGAGAAAAATAGAAGGGAGGCTGTTCTCGTACAGGAGGGGGTAGGGGGCTGCTTGTGTGATGGGGGTAAGAGAGAGATTATATATATAATATATATGTGTATATATTATATAAAGAAGAGAGAGAAAATAAGAGATATTTAGAGAGAAAAGTAGAGAGAGAGTAGAGGTCGGCCACATGGAAGGGCTGATTTGTGTGTGTGAGGAGAGAGAGAGATTTAAATGTAGAGAGAGGGAGAATGTTATATATATATATTATAAAAGAGAGAGGTAGAGATATTTTATATAAAATAAACGTATTTTCAAATAGGGAAAAATGCAGACACATCAGTGGGATGTAAGGGCAGTCATGGTAGGATCCATGCCGAACTGGGTCGGACGTTGGGCCAAGTTTGGACAAAGTCGAAGCCAAGATTTAATTAATTTATAAATAAAACCAATTAAAATTACGGATGGAATGAGAGCACAAGGGAGATCAAATCGGTGGCACGCAAGTGGCGCGTGCATAGTAGGCTCAAAACAGGCCAGGGCCATATATTGGGTCGACTGGATTGGATCGATGTCGGGTCCCGAAATTAAATGGGAAATTAAATCAGGTTTTACGGTAGATAATTAATTAGCCTAAATTGAACCGAAAGTTGTGCGAAGGAAATTGTAACGCCCCAGAACCAGAATACTGGAGAGCAGGGGCGTACATAGCCAGCTATGTATAACGGAATGGAATCCACGTCGCTATACGATCACGGCTGTCTAGATATGTGAGGGTTTCACTATAATCCATCAGTCTCTTAAGGTCATAAAATAGCCTATTGTCTCAATCTCAACCAACTAATAATAGGTACAAGATGTCAGACCACCAAATACACAATAGTAAGGCATCCCATACATTATATATTCGGAATGATCATGAAGCTAGTCGTTACAAAATGTGAGGACTAGCAAGAGTTCAGTCATACATGGTCAACCCCCGGGGCTTGTCAATCATGTTACAGCCCGTAGGCAGACAATAAATAAAAAAGCTACAATCGAGCTAACACTTGCTCGTCGGCTAAACGTCTCAAAAGAATAATTTATAATATTACAGTGGGAGAACAAAAAGAAACCCACTCGATGTCCTGGTTACGCCTGGTGGTCACCATCGGGCTGGAAAGCAGGGAGATCCTTTGGTGCTGCTCCGGTATCTGGCCATACAAAACCAGCTGGGTCAGACCCCAGAAAGAGCAAGTGCCACAAAGGAGGCTTTACTTAGGACTAAAACCAACAAATTATTAGCATTCAACATATAAGAAAACAATAAGTAACACAGATTGAGGTTTGTGCACTACCAATGCACTTGTCCCAATCAGAGAGAAATAATTAAGTGAAGCATCATTGACATAAGACAACTGGAGAATCATGCTAAATAAAATATAGCTGGGCAATATATGAAGGGAAGACGAAGGTACTATTCCGGAAGCCAGGTTACAATCCTTAAACCAAACAAGGACCGAGATTGTAACCCTTCGCCTGAACAGAACTTAGTCTCTGATCATTTATTGCTAAAGGTGACAATCATTAAGGTAAAAATGAGAGAGTACAATGATAAAAGTGACAATGAAGAGTACAATACGCTAGAGTGACAATAGAGTTCAATCATTAAAGTAACAATCTGGAGTGACAATCATTCAATTATTCTGGTACAATCTTGCAATCAATCACTTCTAGACAATACTATACTGGACTAGATTCCATCCAATCAGTCACGGCCAATCATTGACTATGGCTTTCTACATTAACTAACTAGGGTTATCACAATCCTAGTTACTAGCAAGATGCAATAAGATGCTCCAAGTAGTCACAGGCCCTGCAGCTACCCAGGTTATTCAGGCGAACATTATAGTAATAATTTAGAGAGCTCAATCATTGAGTGACAATCAGAGAGAGTACAATACACTAGAGTGACAATAGAGTTCAATCATTAAAGTGACAATAGAGGGTGCCCCACATGACAGTGGACTGGAAATGTGCCCTACTCGTCGGCAGGCTACAAGTCCAAACATTTACGGCCGGAATAACGGGGTCGCCTGTAACTGGGAAACATCTCTTCATGACTACTGAATTATTCTAGTTATTAACCTTAGTTTATTTTAATATGTACCCCTGGCCGTGGTACTCAGGGATCCATGCCCTGGACATGATGCAAGACACACTGGTTCATTTATTAATACATTCACAAGTCACCCACGGTATCCACGTCAATATTACATTATCATGTCAATAGTGTCGTCGCAACGACACCCAATAAACTATGCCATTCACTTATTTGGAGTGCACCACCACGGGTCACTATCAAGTTGCACACAGAATTCAATACATCAACCATGCTGTGCTCACATCGTGCTCATATCAATGTCGTGTCAAAAGACGTAAGGATATAAACAGGAAATATCATGCACTAAAAGAAGATGAAATAAAACATAATGCAAATAGGTGCCACGACTAGACTGCGCTGGGAAGCCAGAGTCAGGTTGTGCCAGCACGAGGAATGCCAAGTTGCGCTGGACCACAAGGGAGCAAGGGGCGCAGGCCATTAGGTGACGCCAGGCTAGATTGCGCTAGGGCGAGCTGCGCTGGGAGGGGGCAAGATGGACTGCGCTAAGCTGGGTTGCGCCAGGGCGAACTGCGCTGGGAGGGGCAAGCTGGACTGCGCTAAGCTGGGTTGCGCCAGGGCAAACTGAGCTGGGAGGGGCAAGCTGGGCCGCGCTGTCACCCCCAGTTTCCAGAAATAGGGGTATTTTTGTAATTTTCCACTTTAAAAATTATTTTGGAATTATTTAATTATTATTTGTATTATTTTGGGGTTATTTGAATCGGGTTCGAATTTCAACTCTTTCCGACTTGTTTTGACTTGTTTCGGGGACCCGGGGTATTTTGACCTTAGCGGGCCCACACACTAGTTAGCCATGGCCCACATGTTAGATATTTTGGTTAGAGACTAGACTATTATTTTAGTTAATATTTAGTTATAGATTAGTGGTTTCGGTTTGACTAAACTACCCCCGGCTTGACCCTTTCATATTTATTAGCTATTTAAACCTTTGGAGGGCAAACTTGTAATTATCCAAATAGGACAAACCTACATGCTTGGCCGACCATGACTAGCCCCCCCCCCTCTCTTTCTTCTTCACTAAGCTACACACTCTCTCTCTCTTCCAAATTCATTTCTTTCTTTCCAAGCTTTTCCTCCAACCTCCTCTTAGGTATGATTTTATTTCCTCCATTAATTCTCTTTTGCATATAGTTCTTCCACATTAAATGGAGAGGAGAAGATCCTCTTCCATTTGCCCACAACTTTGTAGGTTTTCCATAGAAAAATAGGTTAAGGATTTATTAGGATTTAATTCTTTTTGAGAGTGGTATATATATATATATACATATATATATATATATACATGTGTATTTATGTGTGTATATTTATTTATGTATTGGTGTGTGTTGTGTTGTCTGTAAGTATGCGTGTGTGTGCGAGAGTGTCCAGACATATATATATGTGTGTGTGTGTATTTGTAAATGGGAAGGAGAATGAGGAAGGAGAATAGGAAATAGGAAGGAGAATGGGAAGGAGAATGAGGAAGGAGAATAGGAAATAGGAAGGAGAATGAGAAGGAGAATAGGAAGGAGAATGAGAAGGAGAATAGGAAGGAGAATGGTAGTGGTGTTGAGAGTGTGTATTTATATATATATATGTGTGCCTGTGTCTGTATATATATATAGATATGTATGTGTCAGAATGAGAAGGAGAATAGGAAGGAGAATGGGAAGGAGAATGGGAAGGAGAATGAGAAGGAGAATGAGAAGGAGAATAGGAAGGAGAATGGGAAGGAGAATAGGAAGGAGAATGGGAAGGAGAATGAGAAGGAGAATGAGAAGGAGAATAGGAAGGAGAATGGGAAGGAGAATGAGAAGGAGAATAGGAAGGAGAATAGGAGTTTGAGAATGAATCAGAGTTCGGGTAGTCGGATTGACTTGAAACTTGGGTGGCATGTTGGGTACACCCCACAAATGTCATATTTGAGCCGATTTTGGCTCGGTTGACCCAGAGTTGACTTTTTACCCAAAAGTCAACCGTAAGTCAACACTTTGTCTAGATTTCACCAAATCCAAACTAGAGTTGACCAGTTGACCAAAAGTCAACTGTTGGTCAACATTTGACTAGTTTGACCTAGGGTTGACCTAGAGTTGACCAGGGTTGACCAGTTGACCAAAAGTCAACTGTAGGCCAACTCTTGATCCCGTTTGACTTTCTTCGACTTGTTTTGACCCGTGATGCCTGGTATGACCTAGGATTGACTTGGTTAGGCTTAGATAGACTTGATATAACTTGATTTGACCTAGATTGACTTGACAGGACTTAGAGTGACTCAATGTGACCTAGTTTAGCTTGGTGTAACTTAGTTTGACCTAGTTTTGACTTAGACTTGCATATCATGATTAGATTAGCTTTTATTTCATTATTAAACCATGTTTTGACTTGTAGTATCTCATCTTTAGGTCTGTGATTACTCTGAGCGTCTGTTCATCTTATCAGCTCAGGACCACAGGCGAGTACATTCACTGATAGTTTTCATTGTCTTGATATCTACTATATCCGATTCAGTTGTAGTGTCTTACTTGATTCTCGACACGATAGTTCACGGACTAGTATACGTCGGATCCTGGCATGAGATGTTATTCCTGAACTTTCTTGGTATATGGGTATGAGATATTTCCGTGTTTCCTGTACTCGTATAGACATTGATTTGGGAGTGGGCTGATCACCTGCTTTTGAATCCGTGTCATGACGTGCCATGTCCGGATCCATGTTACTATTCGGGGATGGGGGAATTATTAGGGGTTATGTGATCAAAGCCTCCCTGTAACTATTTTGCTAGCGCCACCCTCACCTCACGTAGGGTGTAGCAGATTCCTCCGTGTGCTTGTTATCCAGGTTGGCCGGCATGTCTCTCCGTTGAGGTTACCGCGGATTGCCGGGCCAAGTGGATAACCTGACCTGTCACTTACCCAAAGCCGATCACATAACGCTCTAATAATTCAAGGCACATTTTATATTTACTTATCTTATCATATATCATGTTCTGTTCTACATTCAGTACTTTCTCACCATGCTATGATATTCAGTCACTCACATGTTCTACATGCCTTATTACTGTACCATGATTTGAGACTAAGTCCTGTTTGAAAGAAGGGTTACAACCCCGGTCCTTGTTTGGTTTAAGGGTTGTAACTTGGCTTTCGAATGGTTCCCAAGTCGCATATATCTTTGTCTTGTATTTCATTATACTGTCTCTTATAGTATTTGTCAATTCACATGGAACTGCTGTTGGTGTTTGTACTTGCTCATTTTCCTGACAGGATACCGTTATGATATATTACAGATGATTCAGAGGCTGATTGTCCGACCTACTATGGGGTCGGGTTAGATAGAGTAGACTTGGACCGTGGCTTGTTAGTAGAGCCACTAGACTTTGCTCACCCTGAGTAGTATAGTTTAGTTAGGTTTGCCTGGCCTGCGAGCCAGCTAGTACTTTTCAGACTGTAGTATTATATTATATTCTGTGATGTTATGTTTAGTCTTGGACTTGTGTGGATCTCGAACTTATTTTCTGCTTCATCTATCATATTTTCTCTCGTGCTATCTATCCTAGTTTGTTTATGTGATTGAGACAGTATTGCTATGTCACCTCCATTCGGAGTGTATATACTGTACAGGTACCTTTATCTGTTTAGTGTAGTTTTGTAGACAACCTAGACAGCGTTCTACCGCCGATGCTGCGGCGTAGGCTGGACGTAACCACTTCTCGTGCCCCTAATCAGGGTGCGGGTCGTGACACGTTTTTGTGGCGGCCCATGCAAGGTCGATGTCGCAATTAGTGCGATCTCGTAATGGTGCTCGACTTAGAGTGCTAATTACGAGCCTGCGATTAGGACATAGGATCTAGGGTATGATAGGAGTTACTCAATCACATTTTTAGGAAAAACTCTGATCTTTTGATTACCATGACAACTCTTCTTGTATTTGAATTCAATTGTCCTCCTTTGATAATGTCCTATCATGTGCCATATTGATCTCTTGGGTTCAATTCGTCTTCAGGATGACAATCACTCGTTCTCCAGCAGCGGATTCTAGCGCAGTTCCAGAGAGGTCAGATCAGGGAGGTCTTCCACCTCCGGCTACGGGACCGACAGTCGAGAGTGCAGCGGCATCAGTTCCTGCCCTTCAGGCAGGAGTAGCAGTGGCAGTTCCCGGAGGTCTTCCACCTCCAGCTGGGGGAGCAGCCCCATCAGTTCTTGCCCTTCCGGTGGGAGCAGCAGCAACAGTACCAGCAGCGACGATCCCTGGAGGTCTTCCACCTTCAGCAGCAGGACCGTCTATGGTCATCCCGGACATTCTTCCACCGCCGCCCCAGTTACCGACAGACACCCAGGGGATGATGGCACTCCTGCAGCAGATATTGCAGACGCAGCAGCGCCAGACAGAGGTGCTGAGACAGACCATGGAGAACTCGCACCAGTTAGCCATAGCAGCAGTGGAGAGGGTTGTACCGGGTACAGTTCAGGATACCCCAGTTCAGTATCAGTGTCAGAGACAGAGGCCAGCAGCACAGTGCCATTTTTGCAGGAGGCCAGGGCACACTGTAGAGGTGTGCAGGAAGAGATCGGGCGCCTGTTTATACTGTGGGGCGTCCGATCACCAGCTGAAGGACTGCCGTTCCCGGGGAGCCCGAGGAGTTCAGGACAGAGCACAGCCGGCCAGAGGACCAGCAGTTCAGCGGAGAGCTCCTCCACTTCAGACGCAGCAGCAGTATTTTCAGCAGCATCCTCTGTTGCAGATTCAGCAGGCACCGGCGCGTGCCCAGCAGCATCAGGGTCAGGGCCAGAGGCAGACCCAGCAGTGTGTTTACTGCGGGAGGACGGGGCACACCAGAGACGTATGTCGGAGGAGGTTAGGCGCTTGCCTATTCTGCGGAGGGACCGACCACCAGCTGAAGGGCTGCCCTGCTCGGGCAGCCAAGGGAGGCCAGGACGGAATGCAGCAGGCTAGAGGAGGCCAGCAGGGGCATGCGTTCGCCATGACAGTTGAGCCCCCTCAGGCAGTAGCAGAGCATATAGCAGGTTCCAATCTTTCGATCTCCTTTCCGCATTTGCCTTCTTATAAACTGTCTTGAAATTCGATTCCATATGTTCCTTGATCGTTTGATAAAATTTTTTCCCTGTGATGTGATATTTTTCTGAGATAAGTCGTATGGGCTAGGTCACCTCGATTATGAGATTTTAGAATCCTCTAGGGTCATGCTAGAAGGCAGAGTGAGGACATATAGTCGGACTATGGACGTATTCCTAGGGTGTGGGAATTTAAGGTTTTCGCTGCCAAGCTAGCGGCAATGCGAAAATTTTAAATACCATAATTCTAGAGGTATGTACCGTAGCTGAGGACTCTGTGATTATCGTAGCCTTGCTCACTGGCATGATGGAGATTCTGAGTATCATGATTATTGGACAGACGCATACGATTATCAAATTGCGTGAATTTTCTGTGTTGCTTCGTTTTAAGTTTTTGGATGATTCTTTTAAGGTGGATAGACTTATATTTGAGAGTAATTTTAAATTTTATAAATTTAGTCATTTAATTCCTGCTTTGATTTTTGAGATTTTAATCATTTTAAATTTTTAAGCCATTATTTGTGATTTTAATGTTTTGCTAGTGAAACCTTAGAGACTGTTTGACCTAGAGCCTAACCATGTGATTAGGATATTTTCAGTATCATTTCTGGCCCAAGGGTATTTTGGTCAATGGACCTCTTTGATTTATTTTTTGATATTTTGTATTGGTGATTGTTGATTTGGCTTTTGATAGGTGAGATTTTGTGATGGTTTCGTGTCCGTGTCGGACACGTAACAGATTTTATTTGTAAGTGTTGTTGTGTCTTAAGAGATTTTATTTTGTTGAAATTTTTTTCTTTGGAAGTATTCGAGATGGATTGTTTTCTGCGTGTGTTTTTCTGTGATTGCTTTGTTTTAATTTCGAGGACGAAATTTTTTTAAGGTGGATAGATTTGTCACCCCCAGTTTCCAGAAATAGGGGTATTTTTGTAATTTTCCACTTTAAAAATTATTTTGGAATTATTTAATTATTATTTGTATTATTTTGGGGTTATTTGAATCGGGTTCGAATTTCAACTCTTTCCGACTTGTTTTGACTTGTTTCGGGGACCCGGGGTATTTTGACCTTAGCGGGCCCACACACTAGTTAGCCATGGCCCACATGTTAGATATTTTGGTTAGAGACTAGACTATTATTTTAGTTAATATTTAGTTATAGATTAGTGGTTTCGGTTTGACTAAACTACCCCCGGCTTGACCCTTTCATATTTATTAGCTATTTAAACCTTTGGAGGGCAAACTTGTAATTATCCAAATAGGACAAAACCTACATGCTTGGCCGACCATGACTAGCCCCCCCCCCCCTCTCTTTCTTCTTCACTAAGCTACACACTCTCTCTCTCTTCCAAATTCATTTCTTTCTTTCCAAGCTTTTCCTCCAACCTCCTCTTAGGTATGATTTTATTTCCTCCATTAATTCTCTTTTGCATATAGTTCTTCCACATTAAATGGAGAGGAGAAGATCCTCTTCCATTTGCCCACAACTTTGTAGGTTTTCCATAGAAAAATAGGTTAAGGATTTATTAGGATTTAATTCTTTTTGAGAGTGGTATATATATATATATACATATATATATATATATACATGTGTATTTATGTGTGTATATTTATTTATGTATTGGTGTGTGTTGTGTTGTCTGTAAGTATGCGTGTGTGTGCGAGAGTGTCCAGACATATATATATGTGTGTGTGTGTATTTGTAAATGGGAAGGAGAATGAGGAAGGAGAATAGGAAATAGGAAGGAGAATGGGAAGGAGAATGAGGAAGGAGAATAGGAAATAGGAAGGAGAATGAGAAGGAGAATAGGAAGGAGAATGAGAAGGAGAATAGGAAGGAGAATGGTAGTGGTGTTGAGAGTGTGTATTTATATATATATATGTGTGCCTGTGTCTGTATATATATATAGATATGTATGTGTCAGAATGAGAAGGAGAATAGGAAGGAGAATGGGAAGGAGAATGGGAAGGAGAATGAGAAGGAGAATGAGAAGGAGAATAGGAAGGAGAATGGGAAGGAGAATAGGAAGGAGAATGGGAAGGAGAATGAGAAGGAGAATGAGAAGGAGAATAGGAAGGAGAATGGGAAGGAGAATGAGAAGGAGAATAGGAAGGAGAATAGGAGTTTGAGAATGAATCAGAGTTCGGGTAGTCGGATTGACTTGAAACTTGGGTGGCATGTTGGGTACACCCCACAAATGTCATATTTGAGCCGATTTTGGCTCGGTTGACCCAGAGTTGACTTTTTACCCAAAAGTCAACCGTAAGTCAACACTTTGTCTAGATTTCACCAAATCCAAACTAGAGTTGACCAGTTGACCAAAAGTCAACTGTTGGTCAACATTTGACTAGTTTGACCTAGGGTTGACCTAGAGTTGACCAGGGTTGACCAGTTGACCAAAAGTCAACTGTAGGCCAACTCTTGATCCCGTTTGACTTTCTTCGACTTGTTTTGACCCGTGATGCCTGGTATGACCTAGGATTGACTTGGTTAGGCTTAGATAGACTTGATATAACTTGATTTGACCTAGATTGACTTGACAGGACTTAGAGTGACTCAATGTGACCTAGTTTAGCTTGGTGTAACTTAGTTTGACCTAGTTTTGACTTAGACTTGCATATCATGATTAGATTAGCTTTTATTTCATTATTAAACCATGTTTTGACTTGTAGTATCTCATCTTTAGGTCTGTGATTACTCTGAGCGTCTGTTCATCTTATCAGCTCAGGACCACAGGCGAGTACATTCACTGATAGTTTTCATTGTCTTGATATCTACTATATCCGATTCAGTTGTAGTGTCTTACTTGATTCTCGACACGATAGTTCACGGACTAGTATACGTCGGATCCTGGCATGAGATGTTATTCCTGGACTTTCTTGGTATATGGGTATGAGATATTTCCGTGTTTCCTGTACTCGTATAGACATTGATTTGGGAGTGGGCTGATCACCTGCTTTTGAATCCGTGTCATGACGTGCCATGTCCGGATCCATGTTACTATTCGGGGATGGGGGAATTATTAGGGGTTATGTGATCAAAGCCTCCCTGTAACTATTTTGCTAGCGCCACCCTCACCTCACGTAGGGTGTAGCAGATTCCTCCGTGTGCTTGTTATCCAGGTTGGCCGGCATGTCTCTCCGTTGAGGTTACCGCGGATTGCCGGGCCAAGTGGATAACCTGACCTGTCACTTACCCAAAGCCGATCACATAACGCTCTAATAATTCAAGGCACATTTTATATTTACTTATCTTATCATATATCATGTTCTGTTCTACATTCAGTACTTTCTCACCATGCTATGATATTCAGTCACTCACATGTTCTACATGCCTTATTACTGTACCATGATTTGAGACTAAGTCCTGTTTGAAAGAAGGGTTACAACCCCGGTCCTTGTTTGGTTTAAGGGTTGTAACTTGGCTTTCGAATGGTTCCCAAGTCGCATATATCTTTGTCTTGTATTTCATTATACTGTCTCTTATAGTATTTGTCAATTCACATGGAACTGCTGTTGGTGTTTGTACTTGCTCATTTTCCTGACAGGATACCGTTATGATATATTACAGATGATTCAGAGGCTGATTGTCCGACCTACTATGGGGTCGGGTTAGATAGAGTAGACTTGGACCGTGGCTTGTTAGTAGAGCCACTAGACTTTGCTCACCCTGAGTAGTATAGTTTAGTTAGGTTTGCCTGGCCTGCGAGCCAGCTAGTACTTTTCAGACTGTAGTATTATATTATATTCTGTGATGTTATGTTTAGTCTTGGACTTGTGTGGATCTCGAACTTATTTTCTGCTTCATCTATCATATTTTCTCTCGTGCTATCTATCCTAGTTTGTTTATGTGATTGAGACAGTATTGCTATGTCACCTCCATTCGGAGTGTATATACTGTACAGGTACCTTTATCTGTTTAGTGTAGTTTTGTAGACAACCTAGACAGCGTTCTACCGCCGATGCTGCGGCGTAGGCTGGACGTAACCACTTCTCGTGCCCCTAATCAGGGTGCGGGTCGTGACACGCGCCAGGCTGGATTGTGCTAGGACGGACTGCGCTGGGAGGGGCAAGCTGGACCGCGCCAGGCTGGATTACGCCAGGGCGGACTACGCTGGAAGGGGCAAGCTGGACCGCGCTAGGCTGGATTGCGCCAGGGCGGACTGCGCTGGGTGGGGCAAGCTGGACTGCGCTAAGCTGGGTTGCGCCAGGGCGAACTGCGCTGGGAGGAGCAAGCTGGACCGCGCTAGGCTGGATTGTGCCAGGGCGGACTGCGCTGGGAGGAGAGCGCAAGCACCAAGATGCGCTGGGCTGGGCAGCGCTGGGCTAGACTGGGTGAGTGGCGCCAGCGCTAAAGAGTGCTGGGCTAGCTGGATTGCGCCCGGGACAGGAGGTCTTCTTCCCCAAAGCTGAGAGCAAATGGCCATGGATATCAAAACTTCAAAAGACCATAACTAGGTCAAATCTCAATGAAAATCCACTTTGCAAAGGTTTAAGTTGTGTAAAATTAAATTCTCTACAACATGGAACAATCAAAACATGAAAATAAAC
Organism: Iris pallida; assembly: GCA_029216955.1. NCBI lineage: Eukaryota > Viridiplantae > Streptophyta > Magnoliopsida > Asparagales > Iridaceae > Iris > Iris pallida. Next base: position 4,644,438 of record JANAVB010031416.1, on the reverse strand, counting down.
AAGTTCTATAGATCAAAACCACCAAAATCCGAAAATGCTTCAATCCTAGATCTACAAAATTTCAAGCTCCAAATGGAGAAAACCCAAGTTCTAATGTTGCTTAAAATGAGCTAATAAAGCTATTTGACAAATAAAATATATCCCTCAAGTGATAGCAAGATGTAACTTGCCTAGGTTGGTGGGGTGTTAATGGTGGAGAGGAAAGAGTAATGAGAAAGAAGATGAAGTAAATAAATGAGGAGAGAGAGAGGTAAATTAATATTTATGGTAGGGTGGTGGTTCTCCATGTCAAACCTAAAATAAACCAAGTCAAGATAAACCAAGGTGAACCAAGTCAAGGCCAATAAACTCTCTCTCTAACAATTTATACCAAATGAATCATGAAATAAACCAAGCCTCACTAATCCAAAAATAAACCAATGGACCATTAAAACCAATTGAACTATCAATGCCAATAAAACTAAGCCAATGCAAAATAAACCAAGATAACTAATCATGACTAAATAAAATATGGGTCCAAAACACGTATACGTACACTAAATACGTATCACAAATTTGGGACATTAGATCCTACCCACCTTAAAGAATTCCGTCCTCAAAATTTAATAAAGAGACTAGAGATGTAAGGGGAAGCTATTCTATCATAGGCAATCTACCACCACCAATCAATCATACAATCATTCATGCAAGCAAGGATTCGGAGCGTAAGGCATAAGAAAGATATTACACCTTACGAGTCAAACCAGCCGGGATGACCTGATCAGATATCGTTCTCATGCTCCTAAGTTTGACTCTCCCAAAGAGGGATAACTCTAAGCAACACGGACTGAACTGATAGTCTTGTGCTTGAGGTCTCTCTCTTTGGTCAAACATGGACACGGGCCTCTCCTCATACGAAAAGGTTGGTACCAATAACCAGTTTCGAATGACCTAGGATATGGCTCGGGTCTGGGATGTTCCGTCGCAATTAGGATACATGAAATACGTCATGCACCCCGCATACACATATACCTCTCGGCGAATTCTGAACCTGAACCTGGGCTAGGGCAAACTGCCGCGAGTTTTGTTGCTGGAAAGTCTGGGCCTGAGTCGACAATGACCTCGAGAACGGGAACTGCTGTTGCTGGTGAACTGGAGCTGGTACTGGTGCTGGTCCCCCAACCGAGGGACTAGATACTATCGATGCTGAATCAACTCTGAATGGTCAGGACCCCACCCTATGGTCCGGTGCTCAACACAATAAATACAATCCCAACGCCTTGCGACACTCCGCTACCACATGTCCAGGCTTTCCACAATAAGAACAGCCCACGGCGGAAGACTGCACTTGCTTCTGTTTCTGCTGAGAGTACGTAAGGGTTGAGTGCTGGTCCGACGTAACTGAAGCTGCTCGCCTCGGAGCTCCAATAGTTAAAGTCCTAGTTGCTGGAGGTGTTGCCGAAGACTGGTTCATTTGACTATGGGTCCGCTTCCGACCTCTGGTCCTGTCCACTATCTCTGGGAGGTATACTCGTGCCTCATCGCTACTCGTAACACCATATCATAGGTCTGATGCTCGAACTGTTCTACTGTCAATATAATCTCCAGGTGAAGTCCCTGCTGGAACCTCTGCGCTCTGTCAAACTCGGTTGCCACCTAGGTGGGAGTAAACCGACTGAGTCTGGAAAACTCGGCCGTATAAGCGTCGACCGTCCTCCCCATCTGTTTAAGATTACTGAACCTGGTCTGCAAGTCATATCGAGCCACCGTATCATAATACTTGGTCTGGAACTTCTCGCTGAACACTACCCAGGAGACAGGTGTTGCCAATCCCACTGCTTGTGCGGCCCACCAACTGTGGGCTAGATCCAATAACTGTAGGCGTACCACAGCCACCTTCTCGTCTTCTGGAGTCCTTACGGCTTCGAGAATCACCTCTACATCTTGTAGCCAAGCATCAGCAGCAATGGCATCCTCGCTGCCATCGAAGAATGGAGGGTTCAGGCGCTTGAAACTGTTGACCGCACTGTTTCCTCGAGGACCACTTCTACTCATAGTATCTTGTACTACTTGGTACAGGGCATCTCCCTGGCGATCTTGGGACGCAAGCAACTCACGGATGAGTCCTACCAAGTCTCCATCCTCTGACCCTGCTGGCTGGACGGGCTGAACAGGTGGTACTGGTTCTCCAGGAGGCACGGCTCGAGAGGCTGTTGCTAAGGACTGAGCTCCTTCTGGCTGATCAACAGGAACGATGTCACTGAAGCAATGACATCAGGGATGTTAAAGAAGGACCAGGATAGATCAATGATACAAGCATGTTATCAAGTCAGGAATTCAAGAAGATATGAAGATACGAGTGGAGATCAAAGGAGAGTACAGATTGAGACATCTATCAGGTAAACCCTCACACATCTTGATTAACAAGACCTGCATGGGCCATCACTTAAACCATGTAATACCCCAGAACCAGAATACTGAAGAGCGGGGGCGTACATAGCCAGCTACGTATAACGGAATGGAATCCACGCCGCTATACGGTCACGGCTATCTAGATTTGTGAGGGTTTGACTACAATCCATCAGTCTCTTAGGGTCATAAAATAGCCTATTGTCTCAATCTCAACCAACTAATAATAGGTACAAGATGTCAGACCACCAAATACACAATAGTAAGGCGTCCCATACATTACATATTCGGAATGATCATGAAGCTAGTCGTTACAAAATGTGAGGACTAGCAAGATTTCAGTCATACATGATCAACCCCCGGGGCTTGTCAATCATGTTACAGCCCGTAGGCAGACAATAAGTTAAAAAGCTGCAATCGAGCTAACACTTGTTCGTCGGCTAAACGCCTCAAAAGAATAATTTATAATATTACAGTGGAAGAACAAAAAGAAACCCACTCGATGCCCTGGTTACGCCTGGTAGTCACTATCGGGCTGGAAAGCAGGGAGATCGTTTGGTGCTGCTCCGGTATCTGGCCATACAAAACCAGCTGGGTCAGACCCCAGAAAGAGCAAGTGCCACAAAAGAGGCTTCACTTAGGACTAAAACCAATAAATCATTAGTATTCAACATATAAGAAAACAATAAGTAACACAGATTGAGGTTTGTGCACTACCAATGCACTTGTCCCAATCAGAGAAAAATAATTAAGTGAAGCATCATTGACATAAGACAACTGGAGAATCATGCTAAATAAAATATAGCTGGGCAATATATGAAGGGAAGACGAAGGTACTATTCCAGAAGCCAGGTTACAATCCTTAAACCAAACAAGGATCGAGATTCTAACCCTTCGCCTAAACAGAACTTAGTCTCTGATCATTTATTGCTAAAGGTGACAATCATTAAGGTAAAAATGAGAGAGTACAATGATAAATGACAATAAAGAGTACAATACGCTAGAGTGACAATAGAGTTCAATCATTAAACTAACAATCTTGAGTGACAATCATTCAATCATTCTGGTACAATCTTGCAATCAATCACTTATAGACAATACTATACTGGAGTAGATTCCATCCAATCAGTCACGGCCAATCATTGCCTACGGCTTTCTATATTAACTAACTAGGGTTATCACAATCCTAGTTACTAGCAAGATGCAATAAGATGCTCCAAGTAGTCACAGGCCCTGCAGCTACCCAGGTTATTCAGGCGAACATTATAGTAATAATTTAGAGAGCTCAATCATTGAGTGACAATCAGAGAGAGTACAATACACTAGAGTGACAATAGAGTTCAATCATTAAAGTGACAATAGAGGGTGCCCCACATGACAGTGGGCTGGAAATGTGTCCTACTCGTCGGCAGGCTAAAGTCCAAACATTTGCGGCTGGAATAACTGGGTCGCCTGTAACTGGGGAACATCTCTTCATGACTAGTAAATTATTCTAGTTATTAACCTTAGTTTATTACAATATGTACCCCTGGCCATGGTACTCAGGGATCCATGCCCTAGACATGATGCAAGACACACTGGTTTATTTATCAATACATTCACAAGTCACCCACGGTGTCCAGGTCAATATTACATTATCATGTCAATAGAGCCATCGCAACGGCGCCCAATAAACTATGCCATTCACTTATCTGGAGTGCACCACCACGGGTCACTATCAAGTTGCGCACAGAATTCAATACATCAACCATGTTGTGCTCACATCGTGCTCATATCAATGTCGTGTCAAAAGACGTAAGGATATAAACAGGAAATACCATGCACTAAAAGAAGATGAAATAAATAATAATGCAAATAGGTGCCAAGACTAGACTGCGCTGGGTAGCCAGGGTCAGGTTGGGCCAGCACGAGGAATGCCAAGTTGCGCTGGACCATAAGGGAGCAAGGAGCATAGGCCATTAGGTGGCGCCAGGCTAGGTTGCGCTAGGGCGAGCTGCGCTGGGAGAGGGCAAGATGGACTGCGCTAAGCTGGGTTGCGCCAGGGTGAACTGCGCTGGAAGGGGCAAGCTGGACTGCGCTAAGCTGGGTTGCGCCAGGGCGAACTGCGCTGGGAGGGGCAAGCTAGACCGCGCCAGGCTGGATTGTGCCAGGGCGGACTGCGCTGGGAGGGGCAAGCTGGACCGCGCCAGGCTGGATTGTGCCAGGACGGACTGCACTGGGAGGGGCAAGCTGGACCGCGCCATGCTGGATTGCGCCAGGGCGGACTGCGGTGGGAGGGGCAAGCTGGACTGCGCTAAGCAGGGTTGCGCCAGGGCGAACTGCGCTGGGAGGGGCAAGCTGGACCGCGCCAAGCTGGATTGAGCCAGGGCGGACTGCGCTGGGAGGGGAGCGCCAGCACCAAGAGTGTCACGCCCCGCTCCCGGATAATCGGGTACGGGTCGATGTCATGCCCTGCCTACACTGTCGTTGACAGCGGTAGTGAGCCGTCTAGTCATATAAATGTAAGAGTATCTCATCACAGCATCTAGTCACGGAATCTATTCTACCATCACAGCAATCCACTATATAATTATTATAACTTATACATAAATGTCCGGGTACAAAGCCGATAAAAGATAAATAATACAACAACATGTAATCAAATACACTCAATAAATTCCTATACATGAATCTAATCTCTCAATGTCAAGCGAGCTCCAATGCCAATCATGAATGATAATCTATGATCCATCTCACCTGTAATCAACGATCCAGTCAGAAAAGGAGAAAAGTACAATATAACTCAATAAAACTCACCACAGAGATCAATGGAACGGTATATCAAAATATAACTGAAAGACAGAAAACAAGATGAGTATAAAATATGCACTAGCTATGTGTACATGTGTAATTGGACGTTATCAACATGTGGGGACTAATATATAATCAGGCATATAAAATATATATGCTATCGGTCATGAATAATCAGGCATGTCTAATGACAATGCTATCAGTCACGCAATAATCAGGCATGTCTGACGACAACGCTATCAGTCACACACGAAATGGACTCAGGCATACAGAGTATGCTATCAGACAATGTTTGTCCAATATTAGTCAATCACATGTCTCTAGAACGTCCCCCACCCGATACGAGAACAACGCAAGCAAGCAATCAATCAAAAACGAGTAAAATAATGACACGATAACAAGTGTAAGTGCAATGCATGCAATGATGGTAATACTGAGTACATGTACTTGCCTGTTTTTCGGAAATAGCCACGTCCTCTAATCACCTAAAATAAAGAGAAATAGGTTTTAGAAATATTCAGACTAATTCTTAGGCTTTGAACTATTTACCAAAATCTTAATTATTAACTATTACATGCCCACTTAGACCTTCCTAATATTCTACTGATTGGGTCCAACATCAAACCTAAGTGCACCCAGGCTTGTAATCTAACAAAACTTCTAATCAATACTAAGAATAGAAATTAACCGAGTGTGCTAGCTGACATAACTATAGGCCCACAAGGTTCTTACTAACATTGTCTTATAGAGACCTATGACTCAACTCCAGAGCCCTAACCAACGGCTACTAAACAGTGCAACCCATCCATTCAAAATATACATCTGCTTGAAATTGCAAAGGAGATATCAATCCTACTTAGCCCCCAAACTCAGAACCGATCCTCACACAATGCATACTACTGATACCATCTCTCTCTAGCCTTTACTGGACACGACACAAACTCAAAAAATTACCGAAATGAAGAATATACCTGAGTCGACTCAAAACAATGTTGGTGTCGAACACAGTCTCGTCTCAGAATACGTGCTCGGAAGAGATTAGGTGTCCCCAGGTTGCTACGACACAGTTCACGCGTCCATACGTATGAATGGTCACCGAATTTCTGATTCAGACATTAAATCAAGCACCATATGCGCAAAAATGAGAATTCGAGCGATCAAACATATTTGAATTGACTCGACTCCAAATTTGGAGAAAATGCCCAAGAAACTCACCAACACAGCTCCAAACACAATCCCAGTGACTCAATCAAGAATCTATTCATCACATGATGCCGCCGACACATGTACAGAACAGTGTAAGTTCCAAAGGAAAACCCGATCAAAATATTCCAAAGGAAAACTCGATCAAAATACTCAAGAATTCGAAGGAAGGAGGTAGACGAAGAGACGAGGACACTCACCAGTGTCGAATCGAAGTACGCCGCTCACCGCACGGCCGTGAGTTGGATCGAGCACTCCGCCGAGACCGCCGAGAAAGTACGTCGTCGCCGAGAAGAAGAGTCGGAGGAAGAAGGTCTCGGGGTGGTGGAACAGTGCCTCACCGCCAATTCGTCGTCGCCGTCGAGGACGCCATGGTCGCCGCTCGTCGAGCTCGAAGAAGAATCGGAGAAGACGGATTCTGGGGGAAATTTCGACAGGGCTCCGCCGCTACAAGTGGTGATGGAGAAGAAGAAGTCTAGGGGTCTATATATAGGCGGAGAAAGGATCAATCGACGGTCAGGATGAAGGAGGTGGTTAGGCGTCGACGGAGGAGATGAAATTGTTGGTTAGGAACCGGTTATGATCGGAGGGTGGAGATGAAGTGGGTGGTTAGAGATGAGCGGTCGAGATGAAGAGGAAGATTCTGGAAGCCCATCTCCTTCCTCCGCCGCGAGCGGCGTCGTCGTCGTCGACTCCCAGCAGAGCAGAGGAATGAACTGAGTTTAAAAGAAAGGAGTGAATGTATGAAAGGAGTGAAGTTGGTTTTTAAAACCAACAGTTGGGTGAGAGTCGGGTTAATGGGTGAGCGGGTTATCGGGTTCGTGGGTAATGGGTTAGACCCGCGCCCAATAGAGCTGAGAGGTCGGGCTGGGCTTAATAAACCGGCTGGCAAATTAACAGGGCTGAGAAAGGGAAACCCATAAGATTAATGAAAATAGAGGCTAGGAATTAATTGGAATAGAAAATAATCATTTACAAATCTGATAATTAATAATTAACCAAAGTAAAAGAAGAATAATTAAGGAAATTACTAATTGGATTTCCTTAGTTAGGATAATCCAAATCAAAATAATTTAAAGGTTTTTAGTAAGGGAATCCTTATCGAATAATTTCAAAAATAGAAGTCTAGATTAAAAAATACTTTAATAGTAATTAAAACCTTTAAAATTCTAATTGGAATTATATAGGAAATACTAAGAATTTATTATTCAGGAAAAGTGAAGTTACAAAGAGGCGCTGGACTGGGCAGCGCCAGCGCTAAAGAGCGCTGGGCTAGACTGGGTGAGTGGCGCCAGCGCTAAAGAGCGCTGGGCAAGCTGGATTGCGCCCGGGACAGGAGGTCTTCTTCCCTAAAGCTGAGAGCAAATGGCCATGGAACTCAAAACTTCAAAAGACCATAACTAGGTCAAATCTCAATGAAAATCCACTTTGCAAAGGTCTAAGTTGTGTAAAATTAAATTCTCTACAAGATGGGACAATCAAAACATGAAAATGAACAAGTTCTATAGATCAAAACCACCAAAATCCGAAAATGCTTCAATCCTAGATCTACAAAATTCCAAGCTCCAAATGGAGAAAACCCAAGTTCTAATGTTGCTTAAAATGAGCTAATAAAGCTATTTGACATAAAATATAGCCCTAAAGTGATAGCAAGATGCAACTTGCCTAGGTTGGTGGGGTGTTAATGGTGGAGAGGAAAGAGTAATGAGGAAGAAGATGAAGTAAATAAATGAGGAAAGAGAGAGGAAAATTGATATTTATGGTAGGATGGTGGTTCTCCATGTCAAACCCAAAATAAACCAAGACAAGATAAACCAAGGTGAACCAAGTCAAGGCCAATAAACTCTCTCTCTAGCAATTTATACCAAATGAATCATGAAATAAACCAAGCCTCACTAATCCAAAAATAAACCAATGAACCATTAAAACCAATTGAACTATCAATGCCAATAAAACTAAGCCAATGCAAAATAAACCAAGATAACTAATCATGACTAAATAAAATATGGGTCCAAAACACGTATACGTACACTAAATACGTATCACGAATTTGGGACATTACATCCTACCCACCTTAAAAGAATTTCGTCCTCGAAATTTAATCAAGAGACTAGAGATGTAAGAAAAAGCTATTCTATCATAGGCAATCTACCTCTACCAATCAATCATACAATCATTCATGTAAGTAAGGATTTGGAGCGTAAGGCATAAGAAAGATATTACACCTTACGAGTCAAACCAGCCGGGATGACCTGATCAGATATCATCCTCATGCTCCCAAGTTTGACTCTCCTAAAGAGGGATAACTCTAAGCAACACGGACTGAACTGATAGTCTTGCGCTTGAGGTCTCTCTCTTTGGTCAAACATGGACACGGGCCTCTCCTTATACGAAAAGGTTGGTACCAATAACCAGTTTTCAATGACCTAGGATATGGCTAGGGTCCGGGATATTCCGTCGCAATTAGGATACATGAAATACGTCATGCACCCCGTATAATAAGGGTAGAAAAGCAAGATGAGAGGACACATATACCTCTCGGCCGATTCTGAACCTGAGCCTGGGCTAGGGCAAACTGCCGCGGGTTCTGTTGCTGGAAAGTCTGGGCCTGAGTCGATAATGGCCTCGGGAACGGGAACTGCTGTTGCTGGTGAACTGGAGCTGGTACTGGTGCTGGTACTGGTACCCCAACCGAGGGACTAGATACTATCGATGCTGAATCAACTCTGAATAGGCAGGACCCCACCCTATGGTCCGATGCTCCACACAATAAATACAATCCCAACGCCTTACGACACTCCGCTACCACGTGTCCAGGCTTTCCATAATAAGAACAGCCCACGACGGAAGACTGCGCTTGCTTCTGTTTCTGTTGAGAGTACGTCAGGACTGAGTGCTGGTCCGACGTAACTGAAGCTGCTCGCCTCGGAGCTCCAATAGTTAAAGTCCTAGTTGCTGGGGATGGTGCCGAAGACTGGTTTATTTGACTATGGGTCCGCTTTTGACCTCCGATCCTGTCCACTATTCTTTGGAAGGTATACTCGTGCCTCCTCGCTGCTCGCAACACCGCATCATAGGTCTGATGCTCGAACTGTTCTACTGCCAATATAATCTCCAGGTGAAGTCCCTGCTGGAACCTCTGTGCTCTGTCAAACTCGGTTGCCACCAAGGTGGGAGCAAACCGACTGAGTCTGGAAAACTCGGCCGCATAACCGTTGACCGTCCTCCCCATCTGCTTAAGATTACTGAACCTGGTCTGCAAGTCATATCGAGCCACCGCATCATAATACTTGGTCTGGAACTTCTCGCTGAACACTGCCCAGGAGACAGGTGTTGCCAATCCCACTGCTTGTGCGGCCCACCAACTGCGAGCTAGATCCAATAACTGTAGGCGTACCACAGCCACCTTCTCGTCTTCTGGAGTCCTTACGACCATCGAAGAATGGAGGGTTCAGGCGCTTGAAACTGTTCCCTCGAGGACCACTTCCACTCATAGCATCTTGTACTACTTGGTGCAGGGCATCTCCCCGACGATCTTGGGATACAAGCAACTCACGGATGAGTCCTACCAAGTCTCCATCCTCTGACCCTACTGGCTGGACGGGCTGAACTGGTGGTACTGGTTCTCTAGGAGGCACGGCTCGGGAGGCTGCTGCTGAGGACTGAGCTCCTTCTGGCTGATCAACAGGAACGATGTCACTGAACCAATGACATCAGGGATGTTAAAGAAGGACCAGGATAGATCAATGATACAAGTATGTTATCAAGTCAGGAATTCAAGGAGATATGAAGATACGAGTGGAGATCAAAGGAGAGTACAGATTGAGACATATATCTGGTAAACCCTCACACATCTTGATTAACAAGATCTGCATGGGCCACTACTTAAACCATGTAATGCCCCAGAACCATAATACTGGAGAGCGGGGGCGTACATAGCCAGCTACAAATAACGGAATGGAATCCACGCCGCTATACGGTCACGGCTGTCTAGATATATGAGGGTTTTACTACAATCCATCAGTCTCTTAAGGTCATAAAATAGCCTATTGTCTCAATCTCAACCAATTAATAATAGGTACAAGATGTCAGACCACCAAATACACAATAGTAAGGCGTCCCATACATTACATATTCGGAATGATCATGAAGCTAGTCGTTACAAAATGTGAGGACTAGCGAGAGTTCAGTCATACATGATCAACCCTCGGGTCTTGTCAATCATGTTACAGCCCGTAGGCAGACAATAAGTAAAAAAGCTGCAATCGAGCTAACACTTGCTCGTCGGCTAAACGCCTCAAAAGAATAATTTATAATATTACAGTAGAAGAACAAAAAGAAACCCACTCGATGCCCTAGTTATGCCTAGTGGTCACCATCGAGCTGGAAAGCAGGAAGATCCTTTGGTGCTGCTCCGGTATCTGGCCATACAAAACCAGCTGGGTCAGACCCCAGAAAGAGCAAGTGCCACAAAGGAGGCTTCACTTAGGACTAAAACCAACAAATTATTAGCATTCAATATGTAAGAAAATAATAAGTAACACAAATTGAGGTTTGTGCACTACCAATGCACTTGTCCCAATCAGAAAAAAATAATTAAGTGAAGCATCATTGACATAAGACAACTGGAGAATCATGCTAAATAAAATATAGCTGGGCAATATATGAATGAAAGACGAAGGTACTATTCCGGAAGCCAGGTTACAATCCTTAAACCAAACAAGGACCGAGATTGTAACCCTTCGCCTGAACAGAACTTAGTCTCTGATCATTTATTGCTAAAGGTGACAATCATTAAGGTGAAAATGAGAGAGTACAATGATAAAAGTGACAATGAAGAGTACAATACGCTAGAGTGACAATAGAGTTCAATCATTAAAGTAACAATCTGGAGTGACGATCATTCAATCATTCTGGTACAATCTTGCAATCAATCACTTCTAGACAATACTATACTGGAGTAGATTCCATCCAATCAGTCACGGCCAATCATTTTCTACGACTTTCTACATTAACTAACTAGGATTATCACAATCCTAGTTACTAGCAAGATGCAATGAGATGCTCCAAGTAGTCACAGGCCCTGCAGCTACCCAGGTTATCCAGACGAATATTATAGTGATAATTTAGAGAGCTCAATCATTGAGTGACAATCAGAGAGAGTACAATACACTAAAATGACAATAGAGTTCAATCATTAAAGTGATAATAGAGGGTGCCCCACATGACAGTGGGCTGGAAATATGCCCTACTCGTCGGCAGGCTACAAGTCCAAACATTTGCGGCCGGAATAACGGGGTCGCCTGTAACTTGGGAACATCTCTTCATGACTAGTGAATTTTTCTAGTTATTAACCTTAGTTTATTTCAATATGTATCCCTGGCCGTGGTACTCAGGGATCCATGCCCTGGACATGATGCAAGACACTGGTTCATTTATCAATACATTCACAAGTCACCCACGGTGTCCAGGTCAATATTACATTATCATGTCAATAGAGCCGTCGCAACGACGCCCAATAAACTATACCATTCACTTATCTGGAGTGCACCACCACGGGTCACTATCAAGTTACGCACAGAATTCAATACATCAACCATGCTATGTTCACATCGTGCTCATATCAATGTCATGTCAAAAGACGTAAGGATATAAACAGGAAATACCATGCACTAAAAGAAGATGAAATAAAACATAATGCAAATAGGTGCCAAGACTAGACTGTGCTGGGCAGCCAGGGTCAGGTTGCGCCAGCACGAGGAGTGCCAAGTTGCGCTGGACCACAAGGGAGCAAGGGGCGCAGGCCATTAGGTGGCGCCAGGCTAGGTTGTGCTAGGGCGAGCTGCGATAGGAGGGGGCAAGATGGACTGCGCTAAGCTGGGTTGCGCCAGGGAGAACTACGCTGGGAGGGACAAGATGGACCGCGCCAGGCTGGATTGTGCCAGGGCGGACTGCTCTGGGAGGGGCAAGCTGGACCGCGCCAGGCTGGATTGCGCCAGGGCGGACTGCGCTGGGAGGGGCAAGCTGGACCGCGCCAGGCTGGATTGCGCCAGGGCGGACTGCGCTGGGAGGGGCAAGCTGGAATGCGCTAAGCTGGGTTGCGCCAGGGCGAGCTGCGCTGGGAGGGGCAAGCTGGACCGCGCCAGGCTGGATTGCGGCAGGGCGGACTGCGCTGGGAGGGGAGCGCCAGCACCAAGAGACGCTGGACTGGGTAGTGCCAGCGCTAAAGAGCGCTGGGCTAGACTGGGTGAGTGGCGCCAACGCTAAAGAGCGCTGGGCTAGCTGGATTGCGCCCGGGACAGGAGGTCTTCTTCCCGAAAGCTGAGAGCAAATGGCCAGGAACTCAAAACTTCAAAAGACCATAACTAGGTCAAATCTCAATGAAAATCCACTTTACAAAGGTCTAAGTTGTGTAAAATTAAATTCTCTACAACATGGAACAATCAAAACATGAAAATGAACAAGTTCTATAGATCAAAACCACCAAAATCCAAAAATACTTCAATCCTAGATCTACAAAATTCCAAGCTCCAAATGGAGAAAACCCAAGTTCTAATATTGCTTAAAATGAGCTAATAAAGCTATTTGACAAATAAAATGTAGCCCTCAAGTGATAGCAAGATGCAACTTGCCTAGGTTGGTGGGGTGTTAATGGTGGAGAGGAAAGAGTAATGAGGAAGAAGATAAAGTAAATAAATGAGGAGAGAGAGAGGGAAATTGATATTTATGGTAGGGTGGTGGTTTTCCATGTCAAACCAAAAATAAACCAAGCTAAGATAAACCAAGGTGAACTAAGTCAAGGCCAATAAACTCTCTCTCTAGCAATTTATACCAAATAAATCATGAAATAAACCAAGCCTCACTAATCCAAAAATAAACCAATGAACCATTAAAACCAACTGAACTATCAATGCCAATAAATTCAAGCCAATGCAAAATAAACCAAGATAACTAATCATGACTAAATAAAAAGTGGGTCCAAAATACGTATACGTACACTAAATACGTATCACGAATTTGGGACATTACAGAAATGGAGTACAAAATGGAGTGTCTGAGTGGGACACGAAGGTCATGGGTGAAAAGCATCTCGAGTAGATCATTCATGAGAAGTTGGTTCTGAGAAAACGACAGGTCTGGTGCTCCTAAATTAAAAGTCACGGTAACGTGCATATGATGATCCAGGAAAAGAGTGGAAATTCAATTAATAATTAAAATTGTCTAAATTGACCCAAACTTGTGCGAAGCAAAAAGAGTACAAGAAAACAAGTTCGAGTGGGACACGAAATATCAATGTGAAGATAATCTCGTCTACTACAAACTTCAAGAAGGAAGTTTCCAGAGACTGGCATCCCTGATGCTCTGGAAATCCAAGTCCCGGTAAAGAGCATCAAATCAAATAATAATCAAATAATAATATATATTACAACTAATTGAATTATAAACTAAAAAAAAAAAATAAGTCCTAAATTCAGCATGGTAGTATTCCCTTAAGCCTCGCATGAACATACATGGACGAACATGGCTCAGAACAAGTCCAAGAATCAGGGGATAGTGTCTCCCGAGAGAAGTTATCTTCTGCGGGAAAGTGCCTCCCGTGGGGACTTAGTTGTTAACCATTTTTTAGAGGTTTTTACTAAAATAGCCTCTATTGCTGTGCATATAGGGGGCTTTCAACAAAAGTGCATAACCTATACACGAAATCCAATTTATTTCTCAACACTTGGTTCCTTCTCCATGATAATTCTAAGATATTTTTCTTGTATCTACTACGTCCATATCACCTCTTATAGACATGTCATTAAATAACACCGAAGTTGCTCTCAAGTAGAATTTTTGAAGTTCATATCTACGAAGGAGAAAGCATCTCGCCATCCTTGCATTTGAGTCAGATCGTCAACGGAAAGGAGTCGCGTGCATATTCGATCTGATCCACAGCAACACTTTCCATAATCTAAAAGACTTATACTTGGAATTTTCTTGTGTTTACATTCTTTTGTAATAGAAATTCTTTGTTTCTACAAGTTATAATTTTTCTTAAATTTTTTGTACTTTTCTTTTCTATTAAAAAATAGTTGTACCTATGAATAACATGCTAGATGTTTCTCTCTTTAACGTACTGCTTTTGTTACTAAAGAAGATTCCAAGGACCTTTAGACAATTATGAAAGCACGAAACCCATGAACAATTGTACCGGAGTTAGTAAGGCCTTGCCTCGTTGGTTCGCAGAAAGGAAAGGAAAGAAAATTGATTCCTTGGTAAATCATTTCCTTTGGAAAATTACAATTTCCATCGATTTTCGTTTTCGGTGTTTGGAAATGTCAAAAAAATTAGAAAAGGAAGTGAATATTTCAAGGTAGAAAATTGATTCCTTGCTTGTATCGATGAAATCATTTCCCTCCCTAATTTTGCTTCCATTGGAAATCACACTTACCTCGCTTGGTTAGCGGAAAGGAAAGGAAATCAATTCCTTGTTAATTTCCTTTCCTCTGGAAAATTGTAATTTACATCCATTTTCTTTTCCAGTGTTTGGAAAGACCAAGGAAATTGGAAGGGAAGTGAATTCCTAGAGTGGAAAAGTGAATCCCTAGGTGGGTTGGGGGGGGGGGGGGGGGGGGGGACTACTTTTCTTCCATTTTTTTTTTCTTCTTGGAAATTAGTTTCCTTTTCCAAACATTTTTCTTTGTCATCCAAACATAGAAAATGAATTACTTTCCTTTCTTATTGCCATGATTCCGTGAACTAATCATGGCCTAAAAAAAATTTTATTGGGTCGATATCTATATGTTGATTTTATTTTCATGAATATAATTAACAAATTTGTTAAAAGAACTTTTATGTGTTTTTAATAATCCCCCATTTGAAAGGTTGGTAGACTTCAAGTAGAAGCTACCGCGAAAGGTCACTTGCATGTTACAACTAACTTACAAATCCCTATTGTCGCAGGCCTCCAAATAGCTGTTAATGACAAGGACAATATCGGATGCGGACAAAATAAACCCAGACCCGAAAAAGATTGACAGCCTATGATTAGTGCATTATTGTTTGTTATTTGATTTTTTTTTTTTTTTTTTGGAAGCTTTATTACGCTTCAGTCCAATTTAACCGGACGTGGATTTATAAGCATTAGCAACAGTTCCCAATAGCATGCAGCCCAAGGACCAACTCGTCCTTCTCTTACCCAAACATCACAATTTCATCTATATTTGTTTATGTGCCAATTGCCATGCAAAAATATTTTATATATCTTCTTATATATTACACTCGTTTTCTTGACAACTATATTTACTATAATATGTATCAAAATAAAAGAAAACGAGAACAAAAAAAAAGTACAAAAATATATATATTTATTTGGCCTCAATTGAACTTACACCACCTTTTTCGGAAAATTAAAACTTATACGAAAAAGATAATTGAAAAAATAGTCAACCCCCAATTGCCCTTGAATCCAATGGCAGAAAGAGAAAGGTGAAAGGAAAAGTCGTCTCTATTTGACGAGGATTGCTTTTATTTATTTATTAAGAGGCATGATCGATCATCCAACAGTTTTGCAGTTGAAATTGACAGGTAATTAAGTGCAAAATTTTGATGGCTCAAGTGATAGTTGAAGGTATTTAGTTATAAGTCAATCATGTTGTGTTAGGGGTGCAACTTGGACGGGTTGGGTCGGACTTGAGTTCAATCCGAGCCCAACCCGATAATGATAAGCCTAGTCCGAGCTGGAGCCCAATTCGACCTCGGGTTCAACATATGAAGTCCAAGACCGAGTTCGGAGGAAGCTCGGGTTGGGTCGAATCCATCAGATTTATCGGAGTCTAATATGATATTTAAAATAATTTAAAATAAAATTAATATTAGACACATAATCAAATAGCAATTAAGTATCAATCATTACAAAATACAAACTAACGTGAGATTTAGAAGGAGTTGAAGAGTTTGGGTTGAGAAATTTATTTAAATCCGAACCCAAGTCCGAGCCCAAGTATCTTCAATCCTAACCCATCCCATTGGCAGGTTTACCTGATCGGGCTCAGGTTTAGTCCGTCCGAGTTGCACCTATGTTGTGTTGCTATAAGTGGGATTGGTTGTAATAACTTTATAAACATTTTCATATTCATTTTAAGGTTGATTTTACCTTAATAAAACCGAAGAAAGAAATATATATTAGCCATGAAACCAATTAAGCACCTTAATTAACTTATATACATATAGTCTTCCTGCAAACTATTTCTATTCTCTAATTATATTCAGACTCCTCTTGCAAAACACAGTTCTATACATAAAAAGAAAAGGAAAAAAGTACATCGATCGATCCTTCTCTACACCATGAACTTCTAAAGTGTCAGGATTCAAATATATATATGCTGAAATAATAATAAAAAAAATCCTTCTCTGTGAAGAGGGAGCTAGGGACTTGGAAAATAAAAGTTTCTTTCCTTTGCTCATTTGAAGATTGTTGTCAGCAGTACCGAACAAATATATTTGTGCGCAAACAATCCTTCGCCTCTACGTACTACCTCTCCTTGCACATCGAGGGCTCCGGCTCTTTGGAGAAGAAGTCCAGATCGGTCGGGACGTTGTCGAATCTATCCGACAAGAAGAAGCTCCTCAAAGAGTTCGTCTTCGGGGCCTCGACCTCGACGGCAAAGATGGACTGCACCGGCCTGTGGTCGGACAGTTTGCACTCGGACCGGTTGTAGCTGATCTGCTTCAGGCCGTCCCCTCTGTAGAGGATCCGATCGCACCACGCCGGCGGCCGCTTCTTTACTCCCTTCTTGTTCTGCATACATCCGTAGTACTCATCGGAGTTGGGATAATATTTGTACGTCGGGGTGAACTCGATCGCGCCCTCGCGCCAGCCTTCGAAAGCTCCACCCTCGCCGACCTCCCCACGCAGCTGCAACCGGCACGAAACGAGGGACTAATCGATAAGGCTTTCGAGAACTAGGGGCCGAAACATAATTACACAGTTATATATGATGGTTTTTTTAGTGCATACACTATGTAGTACCTGATCTTTCTCTAGCAAGAGATTCCATTCCTTCTGTTCTACTAGCATCCTTGTCTCGGCTTCGGGCAATGAGATTCTATAGTTCAGGTCACCGAGCAAGATGATTCGACTGCGTAATTTTTGTAATTAAGGAATATTAATTATTGGAACTAACCATTACTAATTGGAGGTATATGTATGAATATTCTTGATTTTGATACTGAAAGCTACCACTTAAAAATAGCACGCGAAATGATAGGGAATTTTTTGTTTTTGTTTTTTGAGATGTCCAACGATACGCAGGAGACTTAGTGTACGTTGCATTACATGCATGTTGGACCCACTGTCTCAAACTCCCACCAAATAAATTGAAGGAATAATACTCTCCCGTGACTCGATCCACTGATCTTCTGCCACCCAGCCGGGGTCTTATACCTCTTATCGGTAACCACAAGAGCCACTGGAGTTCAGTTTTTTCCTTAAAAGAGACAAAAATGAGAGGGATTCTTTTATAATTAAGACACCGATGGCCGGTTTAATTTTGTAAACAAGTTATCAATATTCTAGTGATGTTTAGCAACTACGTTCACACTTGAATCAAATCACTTTCGACCAATTTGTCCATATTTTATGTTATTAGAAAACCATTAATTAATTTCTTCAAACAATGCATTCAAGATTCAACTGATCATGACCACGGCAGTGCCGACCACCTCTAATTAACGACATGCTTCAATTTATAATGATAGATAGCCTACGTAGAGCTGACATTTACGAGTCCTACCAATTAATTAAGTAAATTACTCACTCATGCTCTAGAATTCTTCGAGGCAAGTTGGGCCGAACGCGAGGGAAGCTGGTCCTTGAGAATATCTCCATGGCGTCTGAGTTCCTGTGCGCCTCGTCCCCTTCCTTCCCTCCGGAGGCCAAGTGGCAGCAGACGACGCAGAAGCTCGTATCGTGCAGGAAGAACCTGACCGCTACCGATCCCTGCAGCAGCATGGGCGATTACGATTACGATCAGATCTCAAACTATACAGTTGCTCGAATCAAGCTAGCTAGGACCATAATTACTTTGTTCCCAAGGCGCCCCATGAAGCCGCAGCCGACACGAGAGGCGCTCAGGTGGCGAACGAAGCGGACGAGGCTGCTCCTCACCCAGACCGAGACCGATATCCCAACCATCTGCTTGCTTGCGATGCATCGGTAGCCTGCTGCTTGCCTAGCAGCACCGTCTTCCTCCGAGGGATGCACCTTGGGGTTCTTCCCGGAATCAGGATCTTGCGGGTCGTCGTCGTCGTCGTCGACGCAGATGGCAGTACTACTCTGCAGGTTCAGTGCTTCCCCTATGAGTGAATTCCATTTGAAAGATATCCTGTTATTTTCCGCTCCAAGAACGTTCTTCGGGTTGAGTGGCACCATTTCCTGAAACCTGCAAGAGAATTCTAACTCTAAAATTAACTACGACATGCATGGTTTTTCTAATTAAAGCTTGCTAATTATATTTTGATGTCTTAATTGAGAAAAGATATTGGTAGGGTACCCAAGAACATAGATGTCATAGGAGTTGTTCTTGGTGTCGAGCCAATCTTCCAACTTGATGTCGTCCGTAGGCGCCACTCCTCCGACGTTGTACGTGCTTGCGAACAACCTTGATCAGCACATAAACTCAACGTTAGCTAGCTGCATGCGCAGTCGAGATGCATGAGTACGTACTGCTAGCTAGCCGGCTAGATCTATAGAGTTAGGGGACCTCACTTGTACGTGTGAATCTCCCTGTGATCGCAATACGTCCTCTTCGCGGAAGTCGGACGGTCGGAGCACGGCTCCATGGGGACAGTCGCGCTGGTAGGGAAGTCTGCGACGAAGTTTTTGCCGGCCACAGGCTTTCGGAGCAGCTTGTTTGCCACCAATTTTGGCCACACGACCTAAACAAAAGATGAACGTACGTACCCAATATTAGTGATCGATAGACTCATTGAGAGAGAGAGAGAGAGAGAAGAGAAGCAAAATTACTTCTGGCATGTTGATATAGAGAGAGGTGTGGCAAACAAAGAGGTGGGATGTGAATTGTATGTATATATATAGATAAAATGGGACATGAGAGAGAAGGGGAGGGGGGAAGAGGAGGGGCGGGGGGGTGAAGGTGGCCAATGAGAAACCTCTAATTGCATTAAAAGAAAGACAATTGGTCCTGCAAGTTGGTAGGGAAGGAGCTAGCTTCTGTGTTGAAAATGATTGAATGTTGTATATTATACTATTCAAAGAAATTATTTTTATTTAGGAAAATGGACAATTAATGGGGCGGCTTGATGGACAATAGTAGGGTTGTTTAGTAGGGATCAACAAGGACTACAATCTTTAATGTCTATTTACTGCCCTATATATATTACCCTAGCTAAGGGTTAGGGTTGTAGACAAGTTGTGGTTGTTGTCTAACTAAGTCATACTTGATCAAAACTAACTCTCGCGCGCTCCAACCCCGCCCCCAGTCGGTCATCCACCACCCCCCATCCCCCCTCTCCTGCTCAGGCTGCCCACCGGTCTTCCATACCTCCAGTTCCTCCCTATTTGTGCCTGACACCCACCTCCATCCATTCTATTCGAGATGGAGGACTAGGATGGTGAGATGGCCGCTACCCTCGTGAGGTGCCATCTCACCTCCCTCTCTCTCTCAGCTCACACACACACACATGCTTTCATTATATTTGAGAGAGAGAGAGAGAGAAATAGTGCTTGTATGCGTGTTGTTCTTTAACTTCAAGCCGTTATAATTATGCTGCAAATCTTCCACTATATAATGAGGCTTCAAACGGCTCAAATGTGGGTCGTCTAAGTCGTTATAATATCCACTACCAGAATAAGTCATTTTAGCGATGCCTAAAGACGTCTCTAAAACGCCTAAAGACGTCGCTAAACCTATTTAGCGACGTATTTAGCGACGTCTTCCACTTGTCGCGGAAACCTTAGTCGGTGTTTGGGAAGACGTCGCTGATCGTCGCCAACACCGACGTTTACCGACGCAATGATACGTCGATAATATACCGACCTTTACCGTCGTTTCGTCGATGAAATAGCGACGTTTATGATGTCGCTATACGTCGGTATTTCCTGGAAAAATTACCGACGTTTTTGATGTCGCTATGTGTCGGTATATAGTACCGACGTTTTGTGATGTCGCTATACGTCGGTATATCCTAGAAAAATGAGATAAAATCCTGAGATATTTACCGACGTATAGCGACATTTACCGACGCATACCGACGAAACAGACGTCGCTATACGTCGGTAGCCTGGCAATATATGCCAGTTTAGCGACGTCTACCGACGCAAAGTGCCGTCGGAAAGCGTCGGTAAACGTCGGTAGACGTCGCTAAATTTGAAAAAATATAAAAATAAATAAATTGCAGTATGCAGTTTTCTCCACAGAATCATTTTCTCCCTGCAGTTTAATCTGAAACACAATATATGCAACCAACAGAATCATTTTCTCCACAGAATTATTTTCTCCACAGAATATTCATTGGTCTACACAATCAATTACCAATGTATCTATGCAACCAACAAACAAGTGTCACAAACAAATACAAAAAAAAATAAGTACTCAAACACTCAATACAAACAGTCCTATCTCGGACTACTGGGTATCTGGAGCAGGAGGGGGCGCGCCGCGACGAAGGGATAAGAAAAGCTCATAGTCCTCCTGTGAAATCGACACCGATGAAGGAGGTAGTGACGTCGGTGGAGTCGGTGTCGATGAAGAAGGCAGTGGCACCGACAGAGTCGACGACGATGAAGGCGCACCCAAAGGACGATAACGCTCCAACGCTGCAAGTCGCTGGTGGTATAAATCCATGGTAGATAATATTCTATCACTGCTATCAGCCACCGAATCCTGCACCAATCTCAGCCTCTCGCCCATGGTCATCTGTGATGCCTGCAGATCCATTACGTTACGCTCCGTCGACGCTCTAAGATCGGTGACGCTCCGCTCTGTCCGTTCAGTCACATGTCGGAGCTCCATAATGCTGCGGTCGAGCGCATCCAATCGTGCTATAAGCGCAGGCTCATCCGACTGGTGCTGAGACTGATCCTGAATCCGTCGTAGCAGTTCGTCCCGGAGAGACTCCATCATCTGGTGGACTCGGGCAGACTCCTGGGACGGCTGTGGACCATGCACACTAGCGGGGGATGCCCTAGAGGACTGGCTCACAACTAGGACGCCATAGGATCTCGTACCGTAGTACGTACTCCTACGGTGGCCACCAGCGGCGGTCATCCACAGCTCGTCCGTCGACGGAGCTTGAGTGGGCTGCGAGGAAGTACCGGCCTCTCCCGCAGTAGGTGCACTAGCAGCCGTCCGGTCCCGAAGCCTCTCATACTCTGCCTAGAAAGTATGGATAGTACTATATGATTTCAAATTTCTAATTAATTACTTATTATTACTAACTACATGAATATTTATTTGCATGCATATTTACTAAGTTATATTAAAATTAACACGAAGTATTATAATTAACAAATAGTATTGTAATACTTACATAGGCAAGCTGGGCCCTCCCGTCAATAAGGCATTCGCCCTTCCGATGGGTGGCCAGGAAGACGGTCACCATGTCGGCGTTACCGACATTTCTTACCTGTAATTAAATATATTATCTTAGTAATAATTTATCGGATTTGTATTAAAATAATATTTCTGAAAGAAAAATACATACCTGACGACGAAAATGTTCCATCATCGGAATCGATCCACCGCACCACTTCGAGGCATGCTGCCTACCTGCCTTGGCCTTCTCGGACTTTTCCTTGTACCTTGGCTCGTTGAATCGAGCCTTCATCGCATTCCACTGATTAGGGGTGATCCAACCTTGGATCGGCTTTCCGGCACGATCACGAGCCTTCTGATCATTGATAGCGTCGCGGATCAGCTTAGCAGCGACAGCAGAAAACATCCCCTCGATCAGCTCGGCTCGGTGCGGTGGATAGAAAAACATATCCTAGAAGAGTACGCAAACCAAATATTTTTCAGTAATACATAATATGCATAAATCAAATGATTCATGTTAAAAGAAAATCTATTTTAACCTTGAAGCGCGCAAACCAGTAGGCCTTCCTATCGTCCGGAGCATCCGAGTAGTTTATCCAAGAACCCCCATAATTTTGCCTCAGGAGCTGGCCTAGGCGTCTCTGTACCAACGGAGGACGATATCTATACAGACATATTATATTAATGAGAAAAGTTAATTTATGATAAACACAGAAAAAATGATAAACCAAAATACTTACTTTGTGCCGTCGGCCCAGATCTCCGTCCTCGTCTCCTCCGGAGGTACGTAGGCATCATCTGCCTGATACTGGTCGACCGTCGGTGCAGCCTCCTCCATCTTCTCATCTGCCTTCATCGTTGTATCAGCAGGAGGAACACTACTCTCGGGAGCAGTCTCAGGCCTGGAACTACTCGTCCCAGGAGATATGCCACGTAGCATCGTGGCGACGGAGCTACTGTCCGATACACAGGAGTACTAGGCGACAAGGATCCAGAGCCGGTACCAGTAGAAGGTACCGAAGAAGAACCCCGCCCTCTAGCAGTACCACCAGTAGGTACCGAAGGAGTACCCTGTCCTCTGCCAGTATCAGTACCCCGTACCCCATGTCGGGAAATACGAAACGATCCACGACGACCTGTCATGCCTGATAACAACATATGATGAGATACAACAAAGACAATAAATAATAGAGACTAGAAATATGAAAGTGCAATTGAGTAATACATACAACTGAGCAGCCCTTAGCTCTTCGTCATTCAAATATCTCTTCTTTATTTTCCCCGAAGGCTTTCCGGACGCATTGAATACTTTCAGTATTCCATCATTAGATTCTTGATAACCGTCGTCGTTTCTCGGAGCCCTCGTTCTATTCGTAGCAACATGAGGTTTGAAATACGTCGAGCAGAAGTTTGTAATCTTCTCGAGAATATAGGCTTCACAAATAGAACCCTCGACCCGAGCCTTATTTTTCACCTTCCTCTTTAGGTGGTTCAAATGCCGCTCAAACGGGTACATCCACCGATAACCAACGGGCCCACCAACACGTGCCTTGTAGGAAAGATGAATTGGCAAATACTCTATGGAGTCGAAGAATCCAGGAGAAAATACCTTCTCGAGCTTGTACAGTGTTACCGCAATATCGTTCTCCTGCTTTTCTAGACGATCGACGAGCAACTTTCTAGAACAAAGATCTCTGAAGAATATGCTAAGCTCGGTCAATGGATCCCAAACAACCGGGGGTAAGAATTACCGAAATACAATCAGAATTAATCTCTCCATGAATACGTGACAATCATGACTCTTCATACCTATCAGTTTGTTCTCCTTGAGGTCGATGCATCTTCTTAAGTTCGAAACATATCCGTCTGGAAATTTTAGACATTGAATCCACCTACAAAGTCTCACTTTATCCTCCTTCTCCAGTGAGAAAATTGTCTTAGGCTGCTTCAACTTCTCATTTCCGTCCTCTATCAAATGCAATGCAGGACGTCTACATATTTCTTCCAAGTCAAATTTAGCCTTTGGATTGTCTTTCATCTTCCCCTTTACGTCAATTACAGTATTAATTATGTTGTCAAACACATTCTTCTCGATATGCATGACATCAAGGTTATGTCTAATCAGATTGGTGCTCCAATATGGCAGATCCCAGAATATACTCCTCTTCGTCCAGTTATGAGTGCGACCAAATCCGTCACACTTGTAGCCCGTAGAAGGCTCTTCAATTGTAATGACCCGCTCCGCCCTAGTGGAACGCCGATTCAAACGGCAAGTGCAACGACTCAAACGAGCCGTCGACTCGAAAAGTTGGCATCGACCCGATGATGAATCGATACAAGGCTTACATTGGCCCATCAAGAGGAGATCCAGACTTAGACTTTCAAAGGCGCGCTCGGAGTATCGCTCGATCGATGCGAATATCGCTAAGGTGGGTGACTCCGATGAACCCGTCTTTGCTTAGCCTAGACACATAACAATACGGACACTATTGCTAGAATCGCTAGGCGATAACACCGCACATGCTAAGAAATGACTCAACGCACCTAGCTAAGGGAATAATTCTATCTTGTATGCTTGTATAGAATATGGAAAAGAATATAAAAATGTGAGAACTCTCGCACCGTGCTCTACGCTCGTGCTAAGGCACAAGCTTACATTCAAGTTTCCTATGCGTTCAACAATGAAACAATAAACGGTTTACAACAAAGAAACGAAAGACTATCAACATAGTCGTTCCGAGTAGAGAATAGCTACATTGGAAGACTTCGGGACCGATGGGTCGCCAAGGCGACTCCCACACGGGGAGTTGCGTAATGAATGAATGAATGAACGAATAAGTGAATGAATGAATGAATGAATGAATGAATGAATGAACGAATGAACGAATAAGTGAATGAATGAATCAACGAATGAATGAATGAATACGTGAAGAATGAATGAATGAACGAACAAGTGAAAGAAAGAAATAAAAGAGTGAATAAAAGATAAGAAAGAAAAGAATGGTTAGCGACATGTATGACGGACACATGCAACGGGGCTCGCTACCCGCGCTGCACGGACGCCAACCGGGTCGATAATGCATTATGGATCAGAGACAGCCTATGGCTCAAAGACAGCCGTTAAGTTAAATGACAAGTCAATACGAAATGGTCGTGGACAATCGACACGAGCGAGGGGGGAAATATCGTGGCCGTGAAGAAGAAGGGATTCCGCGACACGATCGAGGGGGGAGGAATATCGTGGCCGGCCTAGGCTGAATCAAAAAGGGAGCTTACGGGCTGCTTTGAGTGGGGGCTCGGCCACTCAAGGAGACGTAAGGCCAGGCATTTCAAGAGACTATCAAGGTGTACCAGCCATCACGCTTTGATAGGTGAGAATGCAAAAGAGAATGTGTCCAAAATGGCTTGTGATGCCAGCGACCGGTACATATAGACTAAGTGGGCTTTGCTGGTGGCAATCCACGTGCAAGTCCTTGCATTGAAACAAAGTAGTCTAAGTTAACTAAATAAAGCGCCTTCTGAACTTGCTTGAAATGTAACACACCAAATGATAAAGAGTACTTTATGCAAATGAGTTAGAGAACGTGCCTACGACGTGCTAGAACCTGAGGCAGGGACACGCACTTGACATTGAAAGTTTATATGAATTGTTGACTAACTTGGTTTACTTTGGACATGGAAAGCCGGACGGTAAGTATGGGTAAGTCGTACACGTATTTCCATGCGATACTTGAATTTGGTAACACGGGATAGGTTACGAAATATGCCATGAAACTGATCCTAAGACAAGATTAGAAAGACAATGAATGATAGACGGTGCACAAAAGTAAATAGAACATGTTTGGTAATGATAGCATTGTGGGCGAGCTAGCCTCCCCACCAGTGCATAACAATGTACTGATAACCCCACAGATTGCTTGCAGGATGCAGGAAACATCATCGGGTACGGAGCTTTCCTCGAACGTGCTAAGGCGCAGAGCTAACTCTGGGGCCTTGGAGCGTTGCAAGGAGCTGAAGCACCATATACAGGACATAATGTATCGGAACATCGTCATAAATCACTCCATGTTGTAAGCCACTTGGCACGCCCTTTATGTTTCAGAGAGAGAAAGCTTGAGAGACTTGTAAACTCGGCCTTGCGCCGCTTGTAAACTTCTTGAAAATCAATAAAGAGTTTGAATTCGCTTCAACTTGTGTTCGTTTACTTTCTATTGTAAATAGGGACACTCTGTGCGACTCTGTGGCCTAGCACAAATCGGCCATTTCCGGACTTGGCCTTGCACGGGCACAACCTAGGCCCGTGCGGCATCACGCCTTAGCGAGGACGATCGCTCCTGCGGGAGTGGGGCGTGACAGATTGGTATCAGAGCACGGCTTTACGTCCTTGGACTTCATTTCGATTCTCTCAGTTTTGAAAGCTCGGTTGGAAACAAAAGAAGTGTACGCTCTCCCTCGTTGTGCCTTGGAATATTCTATACAATAAGTCTAATATTTTCAAAAGCTCGTATGAGTACTCGGTTGAACGAGATCGATAGGCGAAGGCCTTTGTACAAAACCATGACGGACTTAAGTCGGAAGAAAACTAAAATGCTAAAAGTTAGCAAACGCAAGGCATGCTTGAATAACCTTAATTACGCTGAAAATGGCGAACGAGTACACGAGACCAAAGTATAGTTCGAACGGGATGGTTATGCACGTGGCCTTTAGGCTAAGTTGTGCGGAGTATCGCGCACCTAGACCTTCTGGTACAAACGAGTTACGAGCAAGATCGATTATCGCTCGAACGAGAATAAGTGAGTGTGCAAACTCGAATATAGTCCGCACGGGATAGCTATGCACACGGCCTTTTGGCTAAGTTGTGTCGCGTGTCGCGTACCTCAACTTTTTGGTGCAATCGAGTTGCGAGCGTTGTCAAGTACCGCTCGGTCGGAAACGAAGCTACACTTAGAGGGTATATCGATAGGAACGCTATCAAAGTAACGCTTAGGCGTGTACGAAAGATTGATTTGGATTTTGAGGAATAGTACGAACGACTTAGTGCGTCGATACGACGTGAGCGATTACGCTAGAGATTCGTCGAACGAATCTGAAATATGTCTTAGCAAATGATGCGAAGGTAATTGTGGATCAAATAGGATGGCTCGAATCCGATTGGTGTATGGATTTTCTTAGAAATCATTCGAACAAAATTAAGGATTACGAGTAACGGCGAGTATGTCGACGAGGCGATGCGATCGCGCAAAGCCTTAAAACGTGTCACACTTAGTTGGTCGTGACTTCGAATGTCTCGAACGAGATTGTTTGCCATTAAAATTGTTTGATTGAAAACTTTAATAAAAACAGAACAGTGTTACAATGTAGGACTTAGATGTAGTCCTAGGAGTACACTTTTGTTTAAGCTGGGTCCTTAGTGCCAATGGAGCGAGTGGTAATGCGTTGACTCCGTTGACCGGCTAACGATGGTTATCGGTTCTCTGAAGGTGTGGATTGCTCTGGGTGCTGGAGCTTGCTGAGAGGAGGAAGACGTTGAGTGTCTGTGTCTGCCTCTCTGGTGATTCCTTGTATATTCGTTGTGGATTCTGTGTGTGTGTGAAGGAGACGATCCTTCTATTTATAGATTTGCAGGCTGGCTGCTCATGCGTGCATGTGGGATGCGCCGGTATGGGGACGCCACGTGGAGGTTGTTGATGGAGGCGCATAGATGATGCGCCCTGATTGAGGGGGAGAACTCTTCATACTGCTGTTGTGAGCCGGCACGTAGCAGAGGAGAAGATCTTTCTGTTGCTGAAATCTTGGACGAGTTGAGTCAAAGGACACGTGTTATCGACCCATGGCTCGAAGATCTCGGATTTGGCGGGGGGAAGTAATCTGGTGAGCTGCGCCTTGATTGGGCGCAGGAGGAGGCTGCGGCTCATAACCTTTAGGGGTTACAAACCGTTTAGAGCGCATGGCTTTTGAGGCACATGCCAGCGACTTTCCTTCTGTCTTTCGGGATCAGAGATCAGTCTGGGGCGCATGGCTTTTGAGGCGCATGCAAAGCTTCAACTGGAGGCTCTTCTTCTGTCTTTAGGGATCAGTGAAGGGTCTGAGGCGCACGGCTTTTGAGGTGTATGTTGGTTTGGACGCATGGCCATAGAGGTACATGGCGATTTGGACGCATGGCCGTAGAGGCGCATACGGGTGGCCACGTGGCAGTAGCCGTTGGAATAGAGTCATGATGATGCTGACGTTGCCGACGCTTCGTTCTCTGAAAAAGCTGTCAACTGTTCAGACTTTGGGAAGCGTGCTGCCAACTCTGGTGTCAGTTCAGTATTTAATGTTTGTGACGTTCGATGGACAGCTGAGTGGGCACATTGGTTGGTGTTCTACTCGGTATGGAGATGTGAGGGGGGGCGCATCCTCTGTGATGCGCCGGATATTGTAGGGCGCGTCTGTGTGATGCGCCTGATGCTGGAGGGGGCGTCCGTGTGATGCGCTGTTTGGCTGGCGCATCTGATATATCCTTTAATGATGCGGCTGTCTCGCTCCTCGAGTGCTATAAATAGCCGTTTGGCTGAATTCGAGGCGTCCGGTTCATCCATTTAATACAAATTCATTGCACAGAATTCGGAGAGTCATCCACTTGGCGCGTGGGTTTGATTTGCCAGGCCTATAAATAGTGGCATGGAGAGAAGGTTTGCTCCTCGTTCCCTCACGTACTTCCAACATGAACTTGGATATGTGGGTGCATTCTGTTGACGAAGTGCTCCCGAGGGTAAAGATGAGACGTCGTGTTGTCTTCGATGCACTTGAAGGTGACTGTTACATCCAAAAGACGGAGTCGAGGGCTTCTGAGGCAGGCGGAAGGTGCCTGTTGCATCCAAAGATAGGAATGTTCGGGCCTCGTCTCCGTTGTTCCGGAAGAGCCGAAGATCGGAATGGTAGTACTAGGCTCTCTCTTCCTTCAAAGTGGGTGCCGCCCACTTTGATTGTGTTGAAAGCTCCTTGTGCCATGATTTCGATCACGGTCTTCCTTGGTCTTTGGAGGCTCTTTCGAAGCCTCCCCTGGCCACAGCTTTACCGTGCTCTTCTCTTCCTTGGTTCCAGCCAGAGGGTTAAATGCTTTGTGTACGAAGCACTTATCAGGTGAGCCTGGCTGGAAGAGCGGCACATAACTGGGCTCTGTTCGGCCAGGTACGTCTGGTTGGAAGAGTTGCACATAACTGAGCTGCTGAAGGGATGCACATAACTGAGCTGGATGCACATAACTGAGCTGCTGAAGAGATGGTAGAATGCGCCTGCCTGGAGGCGCATGGCATCTGCTGTGCCTGGCTGACAGCGCATGGGGACTGCTGCACCTATCGGAAGGCGCATGGTGGTTGATGCGCCTATCTGGAAGGCGCATGGTGGCTGTTGGCTGTAGATCTAGGATCCTTCCTTTGTAGAAATTCTCCTTTGTACAACCTTTTCTAGACATGTAATAGACTTTTATATATATAAATAAAAAGTCCTTCCTCGAATGTCTATGGCTTATTTGATTAGCTGTCTGAGTTCTGGCGCATATAATGCCTGGCGCATGGGCTTTCTGGTTGTGAAATTCCATGCTTCTACAAGATCCCCTTCAAAGTTTTCAAAACTTTTGAATAGGTTTTGGAATACTTTGAATAAGAAGCATGGAGGTCAGGGCACATGATTGTTGGGCACATGCTTGTTCGGGCGCATGCTCCTTCCAGTTGATGATGATGACGCCTTGGTAACCCAAAAAGATTAATGATGATCTTTTGGTTGTATTTGTTGTTATCTCCTCACGGAATCCGAAGCGACGGCTGAGATTACACGTCATCGGTTCACGCGTGCGACCATGCCCTATAAATAGGTGAGGGTTGGAGAGAGAGAGAGTTCGTCTTCTCTGTGCCTTTGCTTTCTTTAGAGTTTTTTCTTCAAAACCCTAACTTTTTCTTCTCTGAGAGAATGGCTCCCAAGACTCCTCGCGGTGGTGCCGGCAAGAGGAAGGAGAAAGCGAAAGAGTTTGTTGATGAGGATGCACCTATCACCCCTGCAACTCCGGCCGACGTTCGTCCTGAGGTGACGGGTGGGTTTCATCTCCTTCACGTAAGCTTTTGGGCCAGACTGTGCCCTAACTCAGATTTGCTGACGCGTATGGACTTTTGTCCTGATGATACGCCGAGGTTCTACCCCGCCGACGTGCATAGGTTTACACCTTTATCATGCACCGAGGTTTAATGGCTGACGTGCATGGGTTTCGTACCCTGATGATGCGCCGAAGCCTTCGCTGACGCGCATGAGCTCACGCTCTGATGATGCGCCGAAGCTCCAATGCTGACGCGCATGGGCTTACGCCCTGATGATGCGCCGAAGCAAGTTGACGCGCATGGGCTTATGCCCTGATGATGCGCCGAAGCTATTTGACATTTTTGCCTGACTTCCACCTTTGTTGTATCAGTGTCGATGACGATCCCTTTGTTGAATGAGGTCCTTCTGGACGCTTCTCTTTGTCAGATGGGAGTTGATTTTGACGAGGCGGTGATCAATCCTGCGAAGGATGCTATCTTACAGGACCAACCTCGTGAGAGAATGCTACAAATCCAGACCCAGTTGCCTCTTTTCCTCCAGAGTATGATGGAGAGTGGTAAACTGAAGTCTGCTGAATCCGAAGGCGTAACTTTCTTAAAACCTGCCTTTCTGTTTGGCGACCGACTAGTCTCTTCCGAAGCGAAGATACTGAGGATCAGAGAAGACTGGTTCTTTTCTGCCAAAGGCATGGTTTTGTACATGCGGCAGGTTGACCGCCAGTTGCCGCTGACGGCTTTTTATCGTCTAGCTTCGAAGAGAAGGATGGGTTGGAAACTTACTCCCTCTCAAGGAGGGGCCTTGGGAGGTATCCTCTTAATTGACGCCTCCTCGAACCAGCGAGATACTTTGACTGCTTCACGAGCCGGTTCTTCTTTCAGTTACCGAGCCTTGCGTCCTGGGAGCATCTACAGTGAGGTCCCAAACGACACGTTTCCCTTCAGTGCCCCGATCTTTGCAAATCGGATGCTGACATCAAAGATGATGTATCCGACAGGTAGCTTCAGAGTCGAAGGCTGGTGTCACTACATCCCGAAGTGGGACGAGTTGACCACTTGGGTGCTTTCAAGGTTCGAGGTTGAGCTTAAAGAGATCGGGCTGACAGCCGCCATTCGGGCCACGCAGGCAGGCGTAGACCTCAATAAGCCTATGTTCCTTGCGCTCTTGGAGCTTTTCAATGCCCAGACTGGCAGCTTCTTTACTCCGGTGGGGGAGTTGGGATTGGCCCTTCATGAGATGTACGAAGTGTCCAAGCTTCCTTGGGGCTTGGAATCGTACAAGGAATATTTTCCATCAAATGAAGAGATCCAAGTTCTGGAGGATAAGGATCCGGAGATGACGGCTGTTTTCAAAGAGGTGACAAGCCATCATTATCTGATGCACCGGAGGGACAAGGGCAAGACCCAGCCTCATATGACTGCTTGGAGGGACTACGTCTTCAGGCAGGATTTGACGGATCCTTCGAGGATTCGGTTTGCGACTCCGCAGGGATTGAAGCCCACGGAAGTGAGTTCTGAAATAAGCCGGCTGGACGAAAGGACCCCACACTCTAATGAGGGCGGCAAGGCTACGTACAGCTGTTTCTGGCACTGCGGGCACCGGATGTCATCCAAGGCAGTGTTGACGTCCTACTTGATGATATGGCTCCGGAATTGCGTTATTTGCAGGTGGATCCGGTGCCGTCGAGAGGGTACATCGGAATCTCATTTTGCCTGCGGTGAAGTTGGCCTGTGGACGACCTTTGGCTCTCCTCCCCGCGATGGTGTGCAACCTATTGTGCGGTTTGAGGTCCTTTGCCGATGATGTGATCCACGAGAGAGGTAATAATGATAACTTTTCTCGGGCCGAGCTGCCTTTCTATTATCTTATGGGGTGGCTGATCTTGCATCATCCGAACGTGATGAGTCCCGGTCCGGAAGAGGACCATGTCGAAGGAGATGCCTTCATTCGCCGCTTCTATAAGAGGAAGTGGTCTTACACTGGCGTCCCCGTTTGCAGGAGAGTCTTGTCCTACCTTCAGGGGTGGGAGATTGTCAAGGTTGGCCCGATCTTCAAAGATTTCGAGGCCGACAAAGATTTAGTTGACTCTGGCAAAGATGCGGTCACTCTGCCGAAATAGAGTTTTCGTTGGTTGCAGAGTATCCGGCCTTCTCACCTGGTCTACCGCAACCAGAATAGGTGTTATCTGGAGCCTTATCTGCCAAGCCGATTTGCTCGTCAGTTTGGCTATACCCAGTTAATGTTGCGGAATCCCAGTAGTAGTGTAGGCTTCATCGGGAGTTTGCTGGATGGAGCCCGGGGCTGGCAATATTATAATGCTGGATGCACTAGCGTTAAGTTCACCACGCCAGTTCGTAATCCTCGGCCGCCGATCCTATATCCGGCCGCCAAGCTGTATTGCACTATGACTGCTATGTCTCCTCGTTATGACAGGGAGACTAGTTTCATTATTGGAACCCAGCTGGAGGCGACAGCGAATATGTTGATGGCAGCCCGATCATATCGTCCACCAGAGTTGGCGGGGTATCGGGCTGCTGCTGCAGTACCAGTGGGAGACCCGTCTGTCGGAAAAAGGCGTGCTGACACAGAAGCTGGTTCTTCTGTACCGAAAAGGTCGAAAAAGGCGCCGACCCCGAAGGTTACGGAAGTGCCTCTTATAATGCCAGCAGGATCAATCCCTGCTGAGGTAAGGAATATTTCGTAATTCCAATTCTTTTCGTCATTGTGGCAACTTATGCTCATCTTCTTGTAGGGATTGAAGAAGAAGTCCCGTGTTTCAAAATCGGGCGTTAGTAAACCGAAGGAGGTGGCAGGCTCTTCTGATGAGCGCGTTCCACCGATGCTAATGTCTCCCGTGGAGGAAGGTCCCGAAGATGTTCCTGCGGAGGTTTTAATATCTCCTGACTTCGAGGTCGCAACAACTTCTGGGAGAGCACTATCTGCCGTGGAGGCCTTGGATGCTAAGGGTCCTGCGGACTCGAGGCATCCTGATGATGAAGTGGACTGGAGTTCGTCGCCTTCCGATGACGTTCCTCCGGTCTTGCAAGAATCTGATGCGGGGACAGCAGATATGGTTGAGACAGAGGAGAGGGTTGAATCCCTTCTTTATCATGATGAGGGGAGGTCGGCTGCATCATTGCCGAGTCCTACCCCGGCTTCAACCGTGGAAGTTGAGGCGGCTACCACTCAGGAGGTAGCGACAGATTCTGTCCCTGTTGAGGGACTCGATGATGAGACCCGTCTGCCAGTCAAGACCGCTGCGACGAGTCAAAAGACAAGTGATAATCTCCCTATTCTGCCAAGGGAGGTACCAACTGTTGATAGGACGTTGGGGGTAGAAGAGGTGGCCGTTGACATCGGTGGTTCCTCCGGGCTTGAGAAGGGTAAGGGTGTAGAACCCTGTGTCGCTCCTTCTACTTGGGGGACCATCTCGACGCCTGTGCCGGCCCCTTCTGTTGCTTCGGCTCCTCGGGCTAGCAGTCCAGCCCCTGTTGATGAAGAGCCCATTGATGCCGAGGTTCAAACCTCGCTGATTGAGGTTGGCGGATCTTCTTTCGGTCCGTAAACTGTAGTAGCTCCTCCAACTCCCGTGATGACGCCGCAGGTCCTGGTGGATGCAGACGAGTATATGAAATTCCTCGTCGAGGGGGTATACAAAATGCTGCAGAAGGGTGTATCTGCTGTGATGGATGCCAACAGGAGTTTTGCGATGGCAAAAGCTTTGGCAATGCCCTGCATCGAACTGATTCGTATTCACCAAGGCCACGACCACATGGCCGAAATTCTGGAGGCTTCAGTGATTGAGCTGGATGAGCGGCTCGCGGAACTTCAATGTATCCAGCGAAACAACCTCTCTGTCCTGATAGATGCGGAGAAGGGAAAGCTGATTGTCGAGATCGAGTCTTCATACCAGGCCACCGTGGGCATTTGAGAGCGCGAGGTGGCTGAGACTGAGGCTGCGGTAGAGCAGTTGTCTTATTCCATGAAGACGACGGTGGAAACTCGAGCTGCATTGGAAGCTAATATCGCGGATATCGACACCCAGATGCGCCGCCTTGAAGACCAACGGGCCCGACTCTAGTTAGTGGTCGAGCGTATTCGGGCTGAACATGCAGCATTCAAGAAGGATGAAGCGACTTTCACTCAGCGGACTCTTGCCTTGGCGCAACAACGACAACAGCTTGATGAGAAGCATGCAAGTGATACTTCCGCTGGGGCCGTTGAATTGATGCGCCAGGAAGCAGAGCGACGAGTCCTGGCGACGGCGGAGGCCCGCGCAGTCGACTTAAGGCTTCGAGTCAGGGAGCTTTCAGCCCATCCTGGGAAGATTCAGGGACCATAGCTTTTCTCTTTTTCTTTTGTGTTCTTTTGCAACCCTTACTGGGGGATGATGTAGCTTCTTGTACTCCTTTTTCAGAAGAATAAAGAAGTCTACAACCTTTTTTTGTGATATGTTCATCTTTTGTTATCATGAACTTGATGATTTGTGTGGACCTATTATCTTTTGCGCACCTTAGTTTTCAGGTACAGATAATAAGTTTGAAGGAACCATTATGTTTGCTCAGAGGAAATGTGGACATGGCAATCATTGGGTTCGAAATGATAGAATCTCCCTACTCAGAGGTATTATGGACGTGGTAGGAATGATCTTGGGGGATACGCTGAACAACTCAGAGGTTATATGGACGTGGAAGTTCTGCGATCAATGTACAATAATGCAGGGGTTGTTTGTACAAGATGTTTACTCAGAGGTAATGTGGACGTGGTAAACATGAAGGGTAGCGTAGGCTTACGAAGTGTAAGATTCTACTTTGTAGGGTGTAGAGAGACAACTCAGAGGTAATATGGACGTGGTTATCTTTCTACTGGAAGATGCCACGGAACAGCTGGGTTCCGGAGGCGTATGAGTTTATGGAAAGAGGTTGTTTGGGGAAGTACATGTCTGGAGGATGTCAAGAATAGTACTTCTTTAGGAACTTGCCATTGATGGGCATCATGAACAAGTCCCCGTTGGGTTTGGCGAGGCGGTAAGCACCGTTTGAGTATACCGTCTCTATGATGAAAGGTCCTTCCCACTTGGGCTCGAACTTTCCCGGTGTCTTGTGGGTCAACACCATTGGTCTTCTGACTGCTAAAACCAGGTCGCCGACTTGGAAAGTCCTCTGTTTGACCTTTTTATTGAAAGCCTGTGATATACGGGCTTGGTAGAGTTCGATGCGTTGTTGAGCTAGGATACGCTTTTCGTCAAGTGCCTCCAGTTCCCGCAGACGACGACGTTGATTGTCCTCTTCTGTGAGTTTGTTTGTGATTGCTACGCGGAGTGAGGGTATCTGTATCTCGAGAGGCAGTACCGTCACTCCCATAGACCAGGGAGAATGGAGTGTTGCCTGTTGGGGTCCGTACCATTGTGCGGTAGGCCCAAAGGCATTCGCCAAGCTTTTCGTCCCAGTCGCGTTTGTTGGATGGCACGACCTTTTTGAGCAGCCTAACGATAGTTTTGTTGAATGCCTCAGCCAATCCGTTTGCTGCCGGATTGTAGGCGGTTGAGGCCACGTTCTGAATACGATTCTTGTCACAGAACCTGCTGAAAATGTGGCTGATAAACTGAGGACCATTGTCATGGATGATCCGCCGGGGTACTCCGAAACGGTAAATGACATGGTGTTTGATAAAGCTGACCACCCTAGAGCTTTTTACTTCTGCTAGTGGAACTGCTTCCGCCCATTTGGAGAAGTAGTCGGCGATGGCCAGGATGAAACGGTGTCCTCTCGATGAAGGAGGCTTGATTGGCCCTACAATGTCCATGCCCCAGGCTTCGAAGGGCCAGGAGGCGACTGTAGGATGTAGCGGCTCCGATGGTGTATGTATGAAGTCTGCATGAAGTTGGCACGCGTGGCACTTCTTAGCATATTCAACAGCATCGGCGGCCATGGTTGGCCAGTAGTAGCCCATACGTCGCAGTCGATCTTGCAACTTAGGACCGGGTTGATGAGCTCCACAAGTTCTGTCATGAGCTTCTTGAAGAGCTTCGGCTGCTTCTTCGTTGGACAGGCATCGAAGGAGGAGCCCGTCGAAGGAGCGTCGGTACAGCGTTTTGGTAGCTGTATCATAGTAGAATCGAAGGGAGCGTCTCCTGACTGAGACAGCTTCCTTCGGGTCCTCTGGCAGGATTCCATAGACAATGAAGTCAATGAACGGGAACCTCCAGTCTCGGACATTAACACCAGGGTTTGTCGGCATGGCGTGAGCCACCCGCAAGCATAGGTTGTTTCTGGGACAAATCAGATCTCGTCCTGTTACCGTGATATAGTGTTGAGTCCCAAAGGGCGCTGCTAATGAGGCTGCGAGACCGGCCAGAGCATCGGCCTCCAAGTTTTGTAAACGGGGGACATGTTCAATGAAGAACCCGGTGAAGGTTGAAATGATGTTCAACGCGACTTCATGATAAGGGATTAAATCTTCATGGCGAACTTCGTATTGTCCTCGAACCTGGTTTACGACGAGTTTTGAGTCGCCGTAAGCTTCCAGATGGTCGACCCCCAGCTGTTGTGCGAGCTGGAGTCCCATGACGAGTGCATTGTACTCGGCAACGTTGTTGGAGCACGGCTTCGAAAGAGAGTACGCACGCTGGATGACCAGCTGATCGGGGGAGACTAAGACTACCCCCACTCCTGCGATGATTTGGCCTTTGGGGCCTGTTCTCGAAGCGCCGTCGAAGAACATCCGCCAAACGGAGCTTCCTTCGGTGACGTTGGATTCTTGGACCTCATCCGGGATATCTTCATAGAGTTTTGAGGATTCTGGGATGGGGTGTGCAGCTAAAAAGTCAGCCAGAGCTTGACCCTTAACAGCTTTTTGCGGCACAAACACCATGTTGTACGGTGTTAGCAAGATCGTCCATGTAGCCAATCGGGAGTTCAATGATCCTGGCTTCGTCATGAGGACTCTGAGCAGATTGACTCGGGAAATGACATGAATTGTCTGACCCGAGACATAATGACGAGTCTTCTGGATGGCAAATACTAAAGCCAAGCACTCCTTTTCGACGGGGTTGTACCGGTGTTCGGCCCCGATGAGTGTTCGACTGAGGTAGTAAATTGCTTGCTCGTAGCCTGTATCGCTGTTTTGAGCCAGCAGAGTGCCAAGAGAATGATCTATGGCACGGACGTAGAGGAGAAATGGTTTGCCGGTGACTGGCGCTACCAGGACTGGTGGGCTTGTTAAGTAAGCCTTGATGTCATCGAAAGCCTTTTGGCACTCCTCTGTCCAGACGTAAGAGACTCCCTTCTTCATGAGCTGAGTAAAGGGTTGACATCTACCGGAGAGGTTTGCTATGAACCTTCGAATATATGCCAGACGTCCCTGTAGGCCCCGAAGTTCTCGAAGGTTCTTCGGAGGGTCCATGTTGAGGATGGCTTTGGTCTTCTCAGGATCAACATGAATGCCTTTCGCTGTGATGACAAAGCCCAAGAATTTGCCGCTAGAAACTCCGAGAAAGGATTTAGCGGGGTTTATCTTGAGTTGATGTGCCCGCATGAGATCGAAGACCGTCTTCAGGTCCTGTAGGTGATCTCCTTTGAGGCGGCTCTTGACTGCGATGTCGTCAACATAGCATTCGACTGTCTTACAAAGATGTTGACGGAAGATGGTGCTCATAGCTCGCTGGTATGTCGCACCGGCGTTCTTCAAGCCGAAGGGCATTACTGTGTAGCAGAAAACACCCTTTGGAGTCCTGAATGACGTGTGTTTCGCGTCATCGGGGAACATATTGATTTGATTGTAGCCTGAATACCCGTCCATGAAGGACATGCGCTCAAAGCCACATGTGTTGTCGATCATCACATCAGTGATTGGAAGCGGGAATTCGTCCTTCGGGCAAGCAGAGTTGAGATCCCTGAAGTCGATACAGACTCGTATCTTTCCGTTCTTCTTGGTGACAGGAACGACGTTGGCTACCCAATCCGGGTGTTGTTCCTCACGGATGAAGCCGCTGGTCAAGAGTTTGTCTACCTCATGATCGATGGCATTCATAATGTCTGGACGGAAGCGTCGCTGTTGTTGTTTGATAGGTTTGGCATCAGGTAAGATGTTCAACCTATGCATTACGATCTGTGGGTCGAGTCCCGGCATGTCTTCATAGCTCCAGGCGAAGACGTCGATATACTCTTTAGCCAGTTGGATTAAAGATTCTCGATCTTCTCCTTCTAGGCTTTTACTGATGAAGATGGGTTTGGAAGAAGACTCATCCCCGAGGTCGATCTGCTCGACTTCGTCTTCGGTGGGAGGTTCGCGTAACTCAAAACGAGATTCCCATTGTTCTCCTAGGCGTTGGGCCCAGGGTTCTTCTTCGAAGGGTTCTGACGCTTGGTCTTCGCCTTCACTTTTTTGAGGTTGTGCTGACGTCATGTTAGCTGACAGCACTTTCCTGAAGACTGATCCGATACTGGTATCGGAATCCCAAGTCCATGCTTCGGACGAGTGGGAATGTTCTATATCTTCTGCATCTGAACTTTCTGGGGTTGATGGCGGCGTGACATAGCCTAACCCTCGTCCAGTCCGATTATAATAGTCCTGTGGCTTTCCATTGGGCATCGAAAGTCAGACAGGGAGATGCCAACCCTTGCCGTAGTTTAAGCCTTTGTTGCTTTTCAGGTCGTAGCCCATCTTTTGGATGATGTGCTTTGCCGTATCCGTGTACCGATAGACTTGTACTCTGCCGGTATCAGGTTCGGGCTCGATTGACGGGAGGTCCCGATGACGGTCGACTTTGCCTGAGATGATGGTGCCTTGGTCTCGGCTCCGTGGAGGGACTATGAAGACTCCTTGAGACGGGACTACTCGATTATGGTAGACGGTCGTTATTTGTGTTTGCAACGACCGTAGAGCGTTGTCTAATATATACATGGCATTCCAGTGTGGAAGACAAGAATAATTAAAAGACACTCTATTATTGATAAAATACGAGATCTTATCCCGTGAGATTACATTGTCAAAGGAGGGTGCCTCTACGTCAGCCGAGATATAATCACCAAGCTCCTCGTCTGTAAGAACTGGGGGCGAACTAGGAGAGTCTAACACAGCTTTGGGGTCTGAGAGGGTTATATGAGCCTTCTCTGACACCTTGGATGACTGCGGCGGCTTGCTCTTGAGACGCACCTTGAGAGGCGCCTCGGCTGCGCCTCCGGTGAGTGGTGCCTTCCCTTGTAATTTTGCCACCAGGGGAGCCGATGTTTGAGGTGGCTTTCCCTTGAGGCGTATCTTCAGGGGTGCTTCGCGAGCCGGCGCTTTCCCTGATAGCTTGATGCTCATTGGAGGCGCCTTCTGGGGTGGTTTCCTCTTCAGTCGGATTTTCAAGGGGGCGTCGGGAGTCGTCTCAGGCTCCATGTCCGGCTCTGTTGCCGTCTCTGCCTCATCATCAGCGTCGTTGGCTTCCTCCTCGTCAATGGGCTTGTACAAGTCGGAATCGGTGAAGTAGGCTTCAATCCCTTTGAAAGGATCGATGTCTGCAAACTCCGTCCGGATGACGCCATTAGTGGATACATACTTCATGCACTGGTGGAGCGTGGAGGGCACCACCATGTACTCATGCAGCCATGGTCGACCGAGCAGGATGTTGTAGTTGACCTCGGCATCTACCACATAACAAGTCACCTCAGTTTTGAGGCTGCCAATGTGACACTTCAGTCGAATCTTGCCCAATGGCTCGCTCTTGCTAGCATTGAAGCCACTGATGGTTGTATTGGAGGGCGCCAGCCGGTACATCGGGATCCCCAGCTTAGATAGCAGCGCCTTCGGGATGATACTTAGGGAAGACCCAGGATCGATCTGAATCCGGCTCACCTTGACCGAGCCAATGTACCCTGTATAATACAGCGGTCGGTTATGTCGGTGATGCTTGAGCAGCATGTCTTGTTGGATGAAAGTTATGTTTGGGATAACTTCATCCGCACAATGACAGTGCGCACAAGTAGTTGGGAGGTCTTCAGGCTGCTTGACCTGACCGAGAAAGGATTCAGCGTCCTTTAGAGCTTCGCAGAGAGCTTCTCGGGAATCTTTAGAAAGACGCAGGAGCTCGAACAAAGACAGGCGCGCAGGTGTACTGGCTAATTGTGCCAGAATATCGAAGTTGTGAGGCTTGGACAGCCCCGAAGCATTCTCCTTCCGTAGAGGTCTGTCAAAATGGGCCTCCACCTGCTTCTGCTTATTGGCTGCTGAGGGCTTTGATGGACCCTCCTCAGGGATGGTGCTAGGAGACACCACCTCGGCGGTGGCTTTGCTGGATTGGGAGTTCTGTTGTGCACGTGTTTGCACTGGAAGTGCTTCTTCTGTTGAAGAAGAGACTGTGCGGCTAGACTTGATCTTCCTGCCTTTTGATTTGGAGGTAGGGCGTACCTCCGATTGAGTCACCTCGGAGACGAGGTTGGGGTGAACCCAGAGGACCTCTCCTCGAGATGTGGTGAGCGGGGTGAGTCCACTCACATTGTCACGGGTAGGTGGTAAGGTTACCACCTCCATTGTCGCCTTAGGGATAGGGACGACGCCATCTTGTGTGGTAGTTGGAGGCAAGGTGCCGAACTGAAGCGAAACCACATTGGCCGACACTGTCTTCTCTTCATAGTCGACGGAGATTACATCCGCATTGATCATGCGCTGGATGTAATTCTTGAGGACGTAGCAGTCCTTGGTCGGGTGTCCGACGAACCGATGGTAGTGACAGTACCTTGGGTTGTCCACTTTTCCAACTTTATCGGGCCGCTTTGGGTCCGGTAGCTTGATCTTATCACCCTGCTTCAGTATCTCAAAAAGTTGCAGGGTGTCGTCATCATTGAATGAATAAACCTCCTTGGGTCTCGGTGCCTGTGGAGGCTTCTGAGTAGGCGCAGATGCGCCTTTTGAGACATTAACAGTCAATGCCTGTTTCCCCTTTGCTTATCGTCCGGAGCTGTTAGCTGCGGACTTTTTCCCCTTATCGTCAAAGGCGGGGAAGCTGACACCCAGAAGACGTGCATTGGCCGCCTTCTTTTCTGCAGCTTCAGCTTCGATGATCAGGGAGCTCCAGTCAGGAGGGGGAGTAGAGTTGAGCCAGAGCTTTACTGCAGGCAACATGTTCATGCTGCAAGCGGAGAGGAGCGCATGTTCTTGCATGCCTGGAGGTAGCCTGAAGTAAGCCTGTCGGAAGCGTTCGATGAACGTCCGAACCGTTTCCTTCTCCTTCTGACGTATCTCTATGAGAGACGCCATCGTCATGTCCTTCCCGCCATCGTAGAAGCGGTCGAGGAAGAGGCGCGTCAGGTCGTCGAAGGACGATATAGAATTGTCGGGGAGGCTGCAGTACCAGTCATACGCCACTCCTTTCAGGGCCCCGACAAAGATACTGGTGAGGAGCACGTCCTCCTTCGGAAGATGCCCTGTCTGTGACTGGAAGTACGTCAGGTACCGTCGCGGAGAGTCCTTCCCGTCGTATGGGGTGAGTGTTTGTGGTTTATACTTCGGGGGATAAACCACTTTGTTCTACTCGAGGGGATAAGGCTGGGGAATGCCCATTTTCTGGCGTTCCTCTTGCCTGTTCTTGGACTCGAAGCGCTCCCGCAGGTCTTTAATCATTTCGACCACATCCTCCATAGAGCTAGGAGTCGGGGAAGGAGGTACCATCTGGATTGGAGCGTTTGAGGGCTCCGAGGTCCGAGGTGCTTCTGTATCTGAGGGCACCCGTTGGAGGGGCACACTCGACTCCCCATTAGCTCCTGGGTCAGGACCAGTTGAAGGTGTCCTGATCAAGGCTGACCGCATCTCAAACACTGCTTGGGTCAGTGCTTGTATAGAGGCAGAGAGGGTTTTGAGTCCTCCCTCCAATGAGTCTATGCGCTGGACTATGTCCTGTGACGGCGCATCAGACTCGACATCATCCCCAGCCATGTATACTGTCCTGACACGGCCAGGAGTGGATGGATTGGTTGAGGCTTCGCTTTCGGCCTCACTCTCATGCGGGGGAGTCACTTCTCCTGGTGTTGGGCCACCCCCAGCCACATTCTGGAGTTTATCTCCAATAGGCGCATCTGCAAGGGTCTGCTTGCCCTCAGCTCCGTCTTGAAGGACCTCTTCGTTTCCAGAACTACCTCCGGCGATGTCCTGGAGGACATCCTCATTTTGAGGGGCTTCAGGGAGACTAGCCTCACCTTGATGATGAAGATCCGCCGCAGCTGTGCTTTGGACATCTTCGTCTTCGGAAGGAGGCTCGACAAGGGTCTGGCTACCCCCAGCTTCCTCCAAGAACTTCTTCCTCGACCGAGTGCCTTCAAACACTCCAGAGGTCGAGACAGCTGCCTTGGTTTTTCTCGGCTGGCTTTTGGATGAGGACGAGGAATTGGCAGTCGACCTCCGGATTGATGAGGAGTTGGAGATCACATTGCATGAAGCAACCTTTGGTTCCTCTTCTGTTGACACCTTCGTCCCAAGGTGACGTCGGAGAGGTGTCGATGATTGCAGCCATTGGAAGACCGACTGTCTTGGTGGAGCTGCCGCCTTGCAACAGCAGTTGATGGTGACCACCGCACAAGTATGCCCCGTGAGAGGCGCATCGTGCTTGTTGGTCGACTCTCCTGACCGGCGCTTGTGAGTGATCACGTTGCGCAGGTCATTGGAGGAGAGTGTTGCCTTCACACCCCCTTCAGACGTATGGCAAGGCCAAACGCCGGGGTGGTCAGGTGAGTGCTGCGCCCCCTGATCTAATACCAAGCAGGCATCACGATCAGTAGTGGGGGAACCACAACATTTGAAGTGACTTGAACGAACCTCAAACGCACAACCAGAGGAGGTGCGGGAGTTCAAGACCACCGAGTTTGCCTTACTCGACTTGGTTGTGCACGCAGTAGATGCGCCCAAGCGAGATGAGGACTTTGAAGATCGACTCGTTGTTGGTGCAGAAGCACTTGAGTCAACCTTGTACAGCTTGCCATCGGCAGCGCGCGTGATGACGAGCGCGTGCCTCTGGCCGGCTGCTGGCATAGCACGTTTGTGGTGCATGGCCCGTGCCGCCTTGGATTTCTTCGTACCAGCCCGCTGGGGCGCATAGTACTCAGCATCCAAATTCTCCTCGCCATTACAGCGAGTGAGTCTGTCAAAGACAGAGGCTTTTTGTGACGCATCAGAGGTGATGCGCGGGGCATTGGCTGCGCCCCTGCTCCGTCGATGTATCTTCCTCGCCTGAGAGGGAGATAGCTGGGGAACGTGGTCGGCCGCACGCTTCCCCAAGAGATGCGCTGTATCGGCGGGCGCACCTTGGTTGCTGAGAACGTCAGCAGGAAGGGAAGGCTGGATTGCTGCATCCCCTTCAGTGGTGGTGCCCGAGGCGTCGACCTTGCGCACCCAGGCCGTGCGGATCTTCTTCGGCTTTGGTAGCCGCTTCGAAGGACTCGCACTTCCTTCAGAAATGAACTCCTCGTACGCCTGTTGATTGAGGCGCACGACCAACGTCTTGTGGGAGGAGCCCACCTTCACATCGTCGGCCTGTGACACGACTTTCTCGGAAGAGGAGAAAGAAGTCCCCAGCAGAGTCGCCAGCTTGTTTGCCATTAAAATTGTTTGATTGAAAACTTTAATACAAACAGAACAGTGTTACAATATAGGACTTAGATGTAGTCCTAGGAGTACACTTTTGTTTAAGCTGGGTCCTTAGTGCCAATGGAGCGAGTGGTAATGCGTTGACTCTGTTGACCGGCTGACGACGGTTATCGATTCTCTGAAGGTGTGGATTGCTCTGGGTGCTGGAGCTTGCTGAGAGGAGGAAGACGTTGAGTGTTTGTGTCTGCCTCTCTGGTGATTCCTTGTATGTTCGTTGTGGATTCTGTGTGTGTGTGAAGGAGACGATCCTTCTATTTATAGATTTGCAGGCTGGCTGCTCATGCGCGCATGTGGGATACGCCGGTGTGGGGACGCCATGTGGAGGTTGTTGATGGAGGCGCGTAGATGATGCGCCCTGATTGAGGGGGAGAACTCTTCATACTGCTGTTGTGAGCCGGCACGTAGCAGAGGAGAAGATCTTTCTGTTGCAGAAATCTTGGACGAGTTGAGTCAAAGGACACGTGTTATCGACCCATGACTCGAAGATCTCGAATTTGGCAGGGGGAAGTAATCTGGTGAGCTGCGCCTTGATTGGACGCAGGAGGAGGCTGCG
This sequence comes from Iris pallida, assembly GCA_029216955.1. NCBI lineage: Eukaryota > Viridiplantae > Streptophyta > Magnoliopsida > Asparagales > Iridaceae > Iris > Iris pallida. The sequence continues at coordinate 4,600,275 of JANAVB010031416.1, read as the reverse complement.
GCTCATAACCTTTAGGGGTTACAAACCGTTTAGAGCGCATGACTTTTGAGGCACATGCAAGCGACTTTCCTTCTGTCTTTCGGGATCAGAGATCAGTCTGGGGCGCATGGCTTTTGAGGCACATACAAAGCTTCAACTGGAGACTCTTTTTCTGTCTTTAGGGATCAGTGAAGGGTCTGAGGCGCACGGCTTTTGAGGCGCATGCTGGTTTGGACGCATGGCCGTAGAGGCGCATGGCAATTTGGACGCATGGTCGTAGAGGCGCATGCGGGTGGCCACGTGGCAGTAGCCGTCGGAATAGAGTCATGATGATGCTGACGTTGCCGACGCTTCGTTCTCTGAAAAAGCTGTCAACTGTTCAGACTTTAGGAAGCGTGCTGCCAACTCTGGTGTCAGTTCAGCATTTAATATTTGTGACGTTCGATGGACAGCTGAGTGGGCACATTGGTTGGTGTTCCACTCGGTATGGAGATGTGAGGGAGGGGCGCATCCTCTGTGATGCGCCGGGTATTGTAGGGCGCGTCTGTGTGATGCGCCTGATGCTGGAGGGCGCATCCGTGTGATGCGATGTTTGGCTGGCGCATCTGATATGTCCTTTAATGATGCGGCTGTCTCGCTCCTCGAGTGCTATAAATAGCCGTTTGGCTGAATTCGAGGCGTCCGGTTCATCCATTTAATACAAATTCATTGCACAGAATTCGGAGAGTCATCCACTTGGCACGTGGGTTTGATTTGCCCGGCCTATAAATAGTGGCATAGAGAGAAGGTTTGCTCCTCGTTCCCTCACGTACTTCCAACATGTACTTGGATATGTGGGTGCATTCTGTTGACGAAGTGCTCCCGAGGGTAAAGATGAGACGTCGTGTTGTCTTCGATGCACTTGAAGGTGACTGTTACATCCAAAAGACGGAGTCGAGGGCTTCTGAGGCAGGCGGAAGGTGCCTGTTGCATCCAAAGATAGGGATGTTCGGGCCTCGTCTCCGTTGTTCCGGAAGAGCCGTAGATCGGAATGGTGGCGCTAGGCTCTCTCTTCCTTCAAAGTGGGTGCCGCCCACTTTGATTGTGTTGAAAGCTCCTTGTGCCATGATTTCGATCACGGTCTTCCTTGGTCTTTGGAGGCTCTTTCGAAGCCTCCCCTGGCCACAGCTTTGCCGTGCTCTTCTCTTCCTTGGTTCCAGCCAGAGGGTTAAATGCTTTGTGTACGAAGCACTTATCAGGTGAGCCTGGCAGGAAGAGCGGCACATAACTGGGCTCTGTTCGGCCAGGTGAGCCTGGTTGGAAGAGTTGTACATAACTGAGCTGCTGAAGGGATGCACATAACTGAGCTGGATGCACATAACTGAGCTGCTGAAGAGATGGTAGGATGCGCCTGGCTGGAGGCGCATGACATCTGCTGCGCCTGGCTGACAGCACATGGGGACTGCTGCGCCTATCGGAAGGCGCATGGTGGTTGCTGCGCCTATCTGGAAGGCGCATGGTGGCTATTGGCTGTAGATCTAGGATCCTTCCTTTGTAGAAATTCTTCTTTGTACAACTTTTTCTAGACATGTAATAGACTTTTATATATATAAATAAAAAGTCCTTCTTCGAATGTCTATGGCTTATTTGATTAGCTGTCTGATTTCTGGCGCATATAATGCCTGGCGCATGGGCTTTCTGGTTGTGAAATTCCATGCTTCTACAGAGATGTCGTTCGGACAACTTGTCAATGGGCAACGCAAGTTAGAAAATGACTCGGAACGATGAATAAAGATGTATGTCTTGATCGAGGAAGCTAGAGGATAGCACTTATGATTTCGGATTGGGTCAAATGAAATATGACTTGAGTTTTGGAGAACGATATTGAAACTAGCTTGTGGAATAGCGATCGAACTTGATCTTGGATTGAATCGAATGGAATTGTGGTATATCCAGTTCGGACAATAGCATCAGTCGCACGACTCGAAATTGGTTGCAAAGGAAGATCGTCAGATTATGCATATCATCGATGGTATTGAGGCGTATCAAAGATCGATATACGATAACTCGGGGGTACTCTGATTCGGCGAATGACGATCGTGCAAATGTCATTGTTCCGATGGATGCTATACTCGGGATATTGAAACGTGTCGAGGAAAATATAGACGTGGCTCGAGGATTTTCTTGTTGAACGAATGACGGTCAGACTATCGAACCGAGATCTTGGCTTGGATGAAAAATTAAAATATTTGGATATGCTTCGTTGACAACCACAATGTTGACATTCTTGTCTTATGCGAGCGCAACTCCAGCCTCGCACATGCGTGCCGATTAGGGCGATCAATCCGTGTAAGCGCTGGTATGGTGATTCATACAGCGGGGGTGATCGAACTTGCATGGCATGGCAAATTTGATGCATCGACTTGTGGTTTGACGCGAATGTGGACTCGAAAATGACTTTGCGTACGTGATGGTTAAATTTGAGGATTGTGTAGGTCCAATCCGTGTATCGAGAATGAATTAGTCTAGACGCAAGCAAGAGTTACGCCCCGATAAGAATGATTATTCCGTGGGAGCGTTGTATGGTGATTCATGAACCACCGTGGATAGTCGGACTTGCGTGAGATTGGGGCGCAACATATGGTCAAAGCTAGACGACCTCGTGATCGAATACATGAATTGGTTAGAGTTGGTAATTTGAATGGATTTGAATACGCGCAACGAATGCATTGATGCGAATAGGTGATCGTGCTCGATGTTTAGAAATCTAAGTGACGGGAGCTTGGATAGAAAACCCCGTACTACCGACTTTGGTTTGACCCTAGGATTGGGGTCAGTGTTGGCATTATTGTTGGGGAACTATGATTCCAATCCTGACATTGACTTAGCCTTGAGAAATGTCACGTCCCGATTCGGTAGAATCGATAGTCGTCCCCCGGGCGTGATGCCGTACAAGCCTAAGTTGCGCTTGCACAAGGCGGTTCATAAGGTTATTCGATACAACAACATATGTAAGAGTGCGCAGAGAAATTGAACACATTCATATAGAAAAGGAAACTTGCATTTTTCATTGATAATAAGTTTGGTTACAGACTCGATTACAAAAGGGGCCTCTCGGCTTACAACCGACATCGATGAGATAGTCATTCCATACATTTACATTCCTTTTTACAAACATCAAAACGACTCTCTAAGACCTGGGATCGGCGAGAGTTTGTGACTCATGATGCAGTTGGGTTGGAGTCTTCAAAATGTTGCAAAGTTAGCCTTCGTACTAGCAAGGCTTCAAAAGAAAGGAGCGTCGCCTTCAGTTCCTTGGCACACTATCCTGGTTCCGAGTACCTGTTGAGAGCGAGGGTCAGCTATAAAACCCCTAAAATTTCTACTACTTTTTTATATATTAAATTTAGTACTGATTTAAAAAAATTCGTAATACACGTCGCGTAGTCGTATTATACGTCGCGTACGACTTTTATTTCTTTTCGACTTTGCTCGACGAGTACAAATATATGCGAGCGTACATATTTTTGAAAAATATTATTTTTATTATTTTATGGTTTCAAAATAATGAAGGTAATAATTATTTCTAGCTATCATTTCAAGTTTATGGTTTTAATTATGAAAAGCCTTTTATTTATGTAGTTATAATTATAAAGTAATTTCCCATAGAATGGTATATTAGAAAGTATATTTATGTAAAAAATATTTGTGCATACATATAGCTCATAAATATTTATTAGTTTATTTTAAATAAAAATGTAATTTTCGAAATTAATATTATTAGTATTTTTGGAAAGCATATTTTGAATTTATTATGGAGATTTAAATCTTGATTTGAATCTATGTATTTATTTAAATAGTTAAATAATTAAAATTTGATTTATTGATTTGATTTTAAACTAAGGAAATTAAATTAGAATTAATTGGATTTGGATTGGATTTGATTTGATTGATTTTAATTAAATTGATGATTTATCTACTTGGGTTTTAAATATTCCTAGTCCATATCTTATTGGGAATTCCCACATCCTATAAATAGGCAGGTACTCCTCCAATTCATTATTCATCCACACAAATATTTCTTCCACCACAAGTGCAGTGCCTCGTGTCCGTGTCCGTGTCCGTGTTCCACGTCCCAAATTCTTATTCCATCCATTACAAATACATTTATTTCCCCGTGTCGACAACTCCGACACGATTAACCTAAACCCTAATCCTATTCTAAACTCTAATCTCGTTCTCGGCCGCAACCAATCCCTCACAGAACCTTGCTTAGCTACCACCACCACCGTCACCGTCACCAAACCTTAGCAACACAAAACCCATCTCCCATCACCTCCGTCACCAAGACCGGGACGTCACCATCACCACCGTCGTCAAACACGCCACCACGACCCCACTGTCGTGATCCGACAGCCTGTCCCCGGCCAACCCAGGCCGGCGACCACCCGTCTCACTGCCACCATGACCAACAGAAAACCCCCAACCCAAAGGAACCACCAACGGGAAATCACCTTGACACCACCACCATCGACATCATCATCACCACACAACCACCGCCGTCAACGCCACCCATCATCACAATCAGAACCAACCCCCGCTCCGGCCATCGCCGGAGCCACCACCAAACCCAGCCAATCCCCCCAAAAAGAAAAACCCTAGAAATAAAAACCACGCCCTTGCGCTCGAGTCCCCGGCACCGGAAGACCACGCCGACCGCCCGACCATAGATTTCCTAAACCTCCGCGAGCAGCCACCCTGACCGCCGTGGCCGCGCGCCTCCGGCAACGCCGCTCCCTCCGCCTCTCCGTCGCACTAAAACCCCGGCGCCGCCTTTCCTTCCGACCAACTCCTCGCCGTCGCCATCCGCCCGCGCCCCTTCTTCCCAGTCGTCCAAAACCCTCCTCCATCTGGAAACCGCCCGCCGCCCTAACCTCCGCGTCCGCTCCATTTCCCGAGCCTCCGCCTCACTCTCTCATCACTCTCGTCTCCCTCTCTCAATTCTCTCTCTCCTTTCTCCTAATCCGAAGAGCAGCAGTCATGTTCTATTTATTTTATTTAATTATTTTATTGTTTATTTAACTGTTTAGTTGCTGATTCGTTTTTTTGTGTGTTGTTTAGTTGTTCTTTTTTTTTGTTTTTTTTCTTTTCTTCTTTCAGTAGCTATTATTATTAATAATAATATTTGTTATTTTATTATTATTATTATTATTGTTAGTACTGAATTGTTTGTTTTGAATAAATTTTTTGTTACTTTATCATTATTTTCCCCAGTGAGTGTATAATAAGATTTATTATTAACACTTCTATTATTATATTACCTTGATACATGTTTTATTAAGTTTGGTTCTTTGTTCTTTCTCCTATTATTATTATAATTATTATTTTAATTATTTTTGACCAAAATAGTTAATTTTGTAAGATATGTCTTTTAACCAAATATTATAGGTTATAGTTTTACAAAATGCGGATTTTAGCCTTAGATAATATTCTAGGACTATTTTGGTTCATTTAATTTATTATTATAGGTTCCATACTAAAATATATTTTGACGAAACTTGGAGTTTTTGCTAGATTTTCAAGTATTCAATTAAAATTCTATTTTAATATAAAACCTTAATCTTTCAAGTATTATAAATAGTTTTTCCAATTTCTCCTCGATTATCCTTATGACCATGACTAAGCCCATTACTCCTCGCCAATTCTCTATTTCCTTATGTCCACCCTAACCAATTTGACCCTTCTGGACCCAATGAAACTGTCCGTGCCACCATCCGAGGTCACCATGTATAGTTGTTGCACCAAAGTTGTAGATCGTGCCACCTTAATTATCGCAGCACACCAGGCGCCCTATCTGGCAAGACACCTTGTCATTTGCTGTTTAATTATTTTAGCTCATATTTCATGCATGTTCATTATTTTCTTTATGCAAAATAAACTTTGATACATGGCATAACCTGTTAGAATTTACTGTTCAGTTTCTTGCTATGTATTATTTTCTTACACATTAAACCTAGATTTACGGGACCACATTTGTGTGTTGCATTCATGGCCTTGACACGTTGTACCACGAAGTGTGTGTCGCATGTAGAACACGAAAGTGCGTGATTGGCTGGCCACCAGTACGTACAAGCCGTGCGATAGAAATAACCGCTAATAGAGGTTGCATGCTAGTTTGACTTAGCGGTTATAGAGTTAGCATTGGGCGGGAAGAACATGATTGGAAGTTGACTACCACCCTATCTATCGTAGACTCGCTCGCTACTGAGGAACGATAGGTAGACTATATGCTATAGACTCGCTCGATACTGAGGAATAGTATATGGTGTTGTGACTCGCTACTGAGGTACTGCATGGTATTTTCTTGACTTGACCCGGTAGTCATACGAGCATGACCTGTTCTTAAAACTGCATTCACCTAGAGTTGGTTAGGCGCCCTTATCCGTTAAGCACGAGTACCTTTGGTTTGGGTACTTGTATCTGACTGTGGCTTGGAATAATAACTTGTCGCGGATTAGTTCGTCACATCTTGTCCATGTTTGGTTGTAGGTGTGACTTACTACTTCGATGAGAAGGTATTGAACATTGTTGGGGTCCGGATACCATATTGGATTCATAACATGGGAAGATATGTTACCGTGAATTAGTTTACCATCTTCTGTCCTTGTTTGGTTGGGGGGATGGTACACTCGTTCAGTAGGTGCGTATTGGACCATGTTATAATTCGATTTACTTATTTATTTGAGCAATATTTATTCAGTTTATATGGCATGATATTATGTGTCTTGTTACGTCCCTCTGAGGACCTGGTTATCTCCCCAGCTGTGTGCTATTGTCTTTCGCAGGTGCTTTAGCCCTAGCCGTGTTCATTGCTATTTCTCGAGGATGATTGCGCTTGGATCGTCTTCGCTTCGCTCGCCACTCATTTCATTTTCTATGTACTTTTCTTTATTTTGTTGGTAGTAGATTTGTCTCCGTCCAACATATTGTATCAAGACAAATTTCTTCTCATTATGATATCTTTTATTCATTTATTCTGTGTGGATGAGATTAGTTATGGTTCTACTGCATTTTACAGCTTATGTATTTATACGAGATTTCCATATATTGGAGTATACTTCGTATGAATACAACTGGCATGTCTACGTTCCTAGTCCTACGTATTTTGGGACTGGGGTGTTACATGTTTTTGTGGTGGCCCATGCAGGTCAAGATAAATTGTTTGGTTACTTTACCGTACCAAGCAAGCCTGCGTATAGGATTAGAAGTTTAGGATCTCATCTACATACTTGACCTTTCTTGATTTTATCTACCGTTTGACTCATCAATTGCATCTTGCTTGCTTCCTTCCATCCCTATTCTTATCATCCCTTCGTGCTTGCTAGAGATTGACCCTACTAGTTAGTTGTCCCAAAACACCCTTAGCGAAATTCTTTAAGTTGGGTAGAATACCCCACACACCCATGACCATTAAGGGAATACAAATGGTATTATCTATACCATAGAGACTAGAGGAAGTTAACCCATTTGGTCAACCAAGCCTTGGTCAATAAAACCGTAGAATGATGGTATAGGAATAAACAAGACTTAGATCCCTATGACTCTTAGACTATTCATAATTGTTCTTTATTTCAATCTTAATCTCGTGCCTATATTTTTACCATCTAGACTAATGATGCTAATATAGCCTAGTTTTTGCAAGCTCAAATCTTTATCAAGCTTGTTCATGACATATGTTATTGGAAGAATTCCCACTAACATGTTGTCTAATCAGAACCGGTGCATAATGGTCTGATCAACCAAGTGTATTTTGGTTCACTTTTGCCTATTATTCTACGTGGATGGAGACATAGTTAAGCTTGTCCTTTATAGTCCCATCCACGACTGCCTTGACAATTCCTTAGAAATTATTCGGTCGTCTTTGAACCACGGATTCGTATTCGATAAATATCACCTTGGAACCCTTTATCGCTTTCATTTTCCTCCTATTTTAGAAGGACAAAATCCCTCGTGCCGAGTATCCCCTTTAGTTGTTCGATCACTTATGACCACTATAATTAGCCATTACCAACCCGTGGCTATATCCTCTTCCTAAAACTATTCGTCTTTTCCCTTGATCCTAAACCTACCATCGTGACCTTCTAAATCATTTGAACAACCCCAATCGTTCTCCTAATCGTGCCGTATCTTAAGGGTCTCTAATTTATTTTCTCATGATACCATACAATTTCTTATTGCAGGATATCTTGATTAAAAACCCTTGATCATTTTCACTCTTGCATTAATTAACCATATCCACGATTATTTTTGTATTTATCTAATCACGTGTCGAACGTTGTGAATTGATTTTCTCATCGCTATCCCTTTGTGTCTTCTCACCCCCCTACTAATTCTTAATTTCGAGGACGAAATTCTTTTAAGATGGGTAGGATATAAAACCCCTAAAATTTCTACTATTTTTTTATATATTAAATTTAGTACTGATTTAAAAAATTTCGTAATACACGTCGTGTAGTCGTATTATACGTCGCGCACGACTTTTATTTCTTTTCGACTTTGCTCGACGAGTGCGAATATGTACGAGCGTACATATTTTTGAAAAACATTATTTTTATTATTTTATGGTTTCAAAATAATATAGGTAATAATTATTTCTAGCTATCATTTCAAGTTTATGGTTTTAATTATGAAAAGCCTTTTATTTATGCAGTTATAATTATAAATTAATTTCCCATAGAATGGTATATTAGAAAGTATATTTATGTAAAGAATATTTGTGCATACATATAGCTCATAAATATTTATTAGTTTATTTTAAATAAAAATGCAATTTTTGAAATTAATATTATTAGTATTTTTGGAAAGCATATTTTGAATTTATTATGGAGATTTAAATCTTGATTTGAATCTATGTATTTATTTAAATAGTTAAATAATTAAAATTTGATTTATTGATTTGATTTTAAACTAAGGAAATTAAATTAGATTTAATTGGATTTGGATTGGATTTGATTTGATTGATTTTAATTAAATTGATGATTTATCTACTTGGGTTTTAAATATTCCTAGTCCGTATCTTATTGGGAATTTCCACATCCTATAAATAGGCAGGTACTCCTCCAATTCATTATTCATCCACACAAATATTTCTTCCACCACAAGTGCAGTGCCTCGTGTCCGTGTCCGTGTTCCACGTCCCAAATTCTTATTCCATCCATTACAAATACATTTATTTCCCCGTGTCGACAACTCCGACACGATTAACCTAAACCCTAATCCTATTCTAAACTCTAATCTCATTCTCGGCCACAACCAATCCCTCACAGAACCTTGCTTAGCTACCACCACCACCGTCATCGTCACCAAACCTTAGCAACACAAAACCCATCTCCCATCACCTCCGTCACCAAGACCAGGACGTCACCATCACCACCGTCGTCAGACACGCCACCACGACCCCACTGCCGTGATCCGGCAGCTTGTCCCCGGCCAACCCAGGCCGGCGACCACCCGTCGCACCGCCACCATGACCAACAGAAAACCCCCAACCCAAAGTAACCACTAACAGAAAATCACCTCGACACCACCACCATCGACATCATCATCACCACACAACCACCGCCGTCAACGCCACCCACCATCACAATCAGAACCAACCCCCGCCCCGGCCATCGCCGGAGCCACCACCAAACCCAGCCAATCCCTCCAAAAAGAAAAACCCTAGAAATAAAAACCACGGCCACCAGCACTTACCTTCGCTGTGCCGGCCACCGCCGAGCCTCCGGCTCACCGCTGCACCACCGAGGTGAGATCCCCTTCCCGCGCACGCGCTAGTGAGCGCCCTTGCGCTCGAGTCCCCGGCACCGGAAGACCACGCCGACCGCCCGACCATAGATTTCCTAAACCTCCGCGAGCAGCCACCCTGACCGCCGTGGCTGCGCGCCTCCGGCAACGCCGCTCCCTCCGCCTCTCCGTCGCACTAAAACCCCGGCGCCGCCTTCCCTTCCGACCAACTCCTCGCCGTCGCCATCCGCCCGCGCCCCTTCTTCCCAGTCGTCCAAAACCCTCCTCCGCCTGGAAACCGCCCGCCGCCCTAACCTCCGCATCCGCTCCGTTTCCCGAGCCTCCGCCTCACTCTCTCATCACTCTCGTCTCCCTCTCTCAATTCTCTCTCTCCTTTCTCCTAATCCGAAGAGCAGCAGTCATGTTCTATTTATTTTATTTAATTATTTTATTGTTTATTTAACTGTTTAGTTGCTGATTCATTTTTTTGTGTGTTGTTTAGTTGTTCTTTTTTTTCTTCTTTCAGTAGCTATTATTATTATTAATAATATTTGTTATTTTATTATTATTATTATTATTGTTAGTACTGAATTGTTTGTTTTGAATAAATTTTTTGTTACTTTATCATTATTTTCCTCAGTGAGTATATAATAAGATTTATTATTAACACTTCTATTATTATATTACCTTGATACATGTTTTATTAAGTTTGGTTCTTTGTTCTTTCTCCTATTATTATTATAATTATTATTTTAATTGTTTTTAACCAAAATAGTTAATTTTGTAAGATATGTCTTTTAACCAAATATTATAGGTTATAGTTTTACAAAATGCGGATTTTAGCCTTAGATAATATTCTAGGACTATTTTGGTTCATTTAATTTATTATTATAGGTTCCATACTAAAATACTATTTTGACGAAACTTGGAGTTTTTGCTAGATTTTCAAGTATTCAATTAAAATTCTATTTTAATATAAAACCTTAATCTTTCAAGTATTATAAATAGTTTTTCCAATTCCTCCTCAATTATCCTTATGACCATGACTAAGCCCATTACTCGTCGCCAATTCTCTCTTTCCTTATGTCCACCCTAACCAATTTGACCCTTCTGGACCCAATAAAACTGTCCGTGCCACCATCCGAGGTCACCACGTATAGTTGTTGCACCAAAGTTACAGATCGTGCCACCTTAATCATCGCAGCACACCAGGCGCCCTATCAGGCAAGACACCTTGCCATTTGCTGTTTAATTATTTTACCTCATATTTCATGCATGTTCATTATTTTCTTTATGCAAAATAAACATTGATACATGGCATAACCTGTTAGAATTTACTGTTCAGTTTCTTGCTATGTATTATTTTCTTACACATTAAACCTAGATTTAAGGGACCACCTTTGTGTGTTGCATTCATGGCCTTGACACGTTGTACCACGAAGTGTGTGTCGCATGTAGAACACGGAAGTGCGTGATTGGCTGGCCACCAGTACGTACAAGCCGTGCGATAGGAATAACTGCTAATAGAGGTTGCATGCTAGTTTGACTTAGCGGTTATAGAGTTAGCATTGGGCGGGAAGAACATGATTGGAAGTTGACTACCACCCTATCTATCGTAGACTCGCTCGCTACTGAGGAATGATAGGTAGAAAATATGCTATAGACTCGCTCGATACTGAGGAATAGCATATGGTGTTGTGACTCGCTACTGAGGTACTGCATGGTATTTTCTTGACTTGACCCGGTAGTCATGCGACCATGACCTGTTCTTAAAACTGCATTCACCTAGAGTTGGTTAGGCGCCCTTATCCATTAGGTACGAGTACCTTTGATTTGGGTACTTGTATCTGACCGTGGCTTGGAACAATAACTTGTCGCGGATTAGTTCGTCACATCTTGTCCTTGTTTGGTTGTAGGTGTGACTTACTACTTCGATGAGAAGGTATTGAACCTTGTTGGGGTCCGGATACCATATTGGATTCATAGTATAGGAAGATACGTTACCGTGAATTAGTTTACCATCTCCTGTCCTTGTTTGGTTGGGGGGATGGTACACTCGTTCAGTAGGTGCGTATTGGACCATGTTATAATTCGATTTACTTATTTATTTGAGCAATATTTATTCAGTTTATATGGCATGATATTATGTGTCTTGTTACGTCCCTCTGAGGACCTGGTTATCTCCCCAGCTGTGTACTATTGTCTTTCGCAGGTGCTTTAGCCCTAGCCGTGTTCATTGCTATTTCTCGAGGATGATTGCGCTTGGATCGTCTTCGCTTCGCTCGCCACTCATTTCATTTTCTATGTACTTTTCTTTATTTTGTTGGTAGTAGATTTTTCTCCGCCCAACATATTGTATCAAGATAAATTCCTTCTCATTATGATATCTTTTATTTATTTATTCTGTGTGGATGAGATTAGTTATAGTTCTACTGCATTTTACAGCTTATGTATTTATACGAGATTTCCATATATTGGAGTATACTTCGTATGAATACAGCTGGCATGTCTACGTTCCTAGTCCTACGTATTTCGGGACTGGGGCGTTACATCAGCACTTTACACTTTGTGCTGGTGCGTGGCAATTTAAATCCCGTGCTCTCATTTGTTGAAGAATTCAAGTGAGTGTGCATGCAAATATTTAGTGATGTTTCTAGCCATCCTACTCAATTCAAACTTATATTTGAAGGCACAACCGTATAATGACGATAGATCTTACCCCCGGCAGAGCGCGCCGTCGTAGCGTAAACTTACCATGTTCTTCTCTATCATGTTGATAATAATAAAACGTAATAGAATGCGTTCGTGAAGGTCACTGGCACGACAAGCCATCATGGACATATAGCTTGGTAGACAGAGGTCCTTCAGCGTAGGTAGCGAGCCCCGTTGAAAGCCACTGCCTACCGTGGCATGCATCCGGCATAGCTATCCATGTTTCTTCCTAGGCCGGAACGGTCCCGTGGCCTCGGGATACCGTCCGAAGAAACAATCGCCCTTGTCGACAAGTTGTCCATGACCGTGCTAAGTTAATTTGTTATTTTAAGGCACATCTTATAGTATCATTGCGACATTCATTTAATCAATTCATCCTTCCTTAGCACGATTCTATATGATTTGATAATTGCAAGCACGATAATATTATATGACAAGCATCTGTATAGTTCGTGTTCGTGGGACATCGTGTGACCGTTCATCGGAATATCATTCATGTCGTTGCATTACCTCTATCATAGCACATGTCTAGTATTGATAATGTATTAGAGATGAGGGTCGAGGGAAGAAGGGTCAGCCACTCACCTTAGTATTTACTTGAGGCAAGAAACTGGTTGGCCGCGCTAGATGTTGCCTATGCGATCACCTGAAATCGCACAAGCAATCGATTAGAACACTGTGTTATTCAAGGAAATTCGATACGAATGCGAAGTTCGAAACGTAAGCCATGAAAACCATCGAAAACAGTCACGAAAATGCATTCAAAAAATAAAACCAAAACCAACGCAAGCGACGTGGAAAGCAGAGCAACGGGAGGTCTCTCCTGACTCAGCCGCAGAGTCAATCCTTGAGGCGCAACCCGCTGAATATGGAACTTGGTTCCGAAGAAGCCATTCCATAACGGGGATTGGATCTTAATTCAACCGTTCCCGTTCGATCGATTCGATCGATCCCGACCTATCGGTCTCGATCGAGTCGATAGCGACAGTGTTCCTTTCTCGCGTACCCCGTGGACGAACAACGGGACACGATGTAGGGACGGGGCACTACACCATAACCAACTAAGAAAAAGTTTCGCCCTCGAAACTTAAAATAGAACCTACCTCTACGAGAACAATGAAGGGAACTTTTCCTTCATTTCTGACTCAAGCTCCCACGTCGACTCTTCGACCGAATGGTTTGTCCAGAGGACACAGACGAGAGGAATAGCACAGTTACGGAGAAGTTTATCCTTGCGCTCCAAGATTTGTACCGGCTCTTCGACATATGACAAGTCCGCCTTCAGGTCCCGCTTATCCAAATCCACCACATGGCTCGGATCATGCACGTACTTCCGCAATTGTGATACGTAGAAGACGTCATGTACCTCTGACAATGCAGACGACAAGGCAATTTGGTAAGCTACCGAGGCGACTCGCTTTAATATTTTGAACGGGCTAACAAATCTTGGGCTCAATTTCCCTTTCGCACCGAACCTGGAAACTCCCCGCATGGGCATGACTTTCAAGAATACATGGTCGCCTTCCGAGAACTCGAGGGGGCGTCGGTGCGTGTCGGTATAGCTCTTTTGCCGGCTTTGTGTTATCTTCAATCTCTCTCGTATTAACTTGACCTTCTGTACGGTCTGCTCCACCAGCTCCGGACCAAGTATCTGTCGTTCCCCGACTTCATCCCAGCAAATGGGCGATCTGCACTTCCGACCGTACAAAGCTTCATACGGCACCATTTGGATGCTGGACTGATAGCTGTTGTTGTATGCAAACTCGGCCAGCGGTAGATGGACGTCCCAACTTGACTTCAAGTCGATCGCACAGAGTCATAACATGTCTTCGAGAATTTAGTTCACCCGCTCTGTTTGGCCGTCAGTCTGAGGATGATAAGCTGAGCTGAACTTCAACTTAGTCCCCAGTGCTGAATGAAGACTATTCCAGAAGCGCGCTACAAACTGTCTATCCCGATCCGAGACGATAGATACTGGGACCCCGTGCAGCCGAACTACTTTATCAAGGTATATCTGAGCAAGGCGGTCGACGCTCCAAATAACTTTGATGACAATTAAGTGCGCTGACTTGGTTAGTCGATCGACGATAACCCAGATGGCATCGTTTTCCTGCGGCGTCCTCGGCAAGCCAACAACGAAGTCCATAGTGATGTGATTCCATTTCCATTCTGGAATGGCAAGGTTCTGCATCTCTCCGCCCGGTCGCTGGTGCTCGGCTTTGACTTGCTGACAGGCCATACATTTTGACATAAAGAGCGCTACGTCCCTCTTCATGCCGTGCCACCAAAAGACAACGCGGAGGTCCTTATACATCTTGGTGCTGCCAGGATGTAAGGAATATTTTGCATAATGCGCCTCCGACATTATCTCCTTTCTAAGTTCTGCGTCGTCCGGTACGCATAGCCGTCCCTTCACGCGCAACACTCCTGACTCGTCCTCTGCAAAGTCGGACGCTTTCCCTGTCGATATCAGCTTCCGGATCTTCTTCAGGTATGGATCGTCCTTCTGTGCAGACTTGATCCTCTCCAGTAGGCTCGGTTCCACCCGCAGTTATGCCAGTTTCACGTCTCTGAAATGAAATCGGAGCTCGATGCCCATTCCTTCCAAGTCACGCAGCAGTTGATCATTGATGCATAACGAAGCTAAGTACTTCCGGCTCAGCGCATCCGCTACCACATTTCTCTTTCCTGGCATGTAGTCGATTGATAAGTCATAGTCTTTTATCAGCTCGAGCCATCGCCTCTGCCGCAAATTCAATTCTTTCTGGATGAAGAGATACTTGAGGCTTTTGTGGTCCGTATAAATCCTGCACGCCATGCCATAGAGATAGTGATGCCACAGCTTCAACGCAAACACAATCACCGCTAATTCTAGGTCGTGCATGGGGTAGTTCTTCTCGTGCGGCTTCAACAGCCGGGAAGCAAAAGATATCACCTTATCCTGCTGCATGAGCACACACCCCAAGCCCTGGCCAGAAGCATCGCTGAAGATCTGAAATCTTTCCGTCCCTTCAGGAAGAGCAAGTATCGGGGCCGAAACGAGCCGTTGTTTGAGCTCCTGGAAGGAAGCTTCACAGTCGTCTGACCACTTGAATGCGACTCATTTCTGGGTGAGGCGAGTCAACGGCAATGTAATCTTCGCGAAGTCCTTCACGAAGCGTCGGTAGTATCCCGCCAAGCCTAGGAAGCTTCGAATTTCACTAACTGATGCAGGCCGTTTCCAATCAGCAACTGCCTCGACTTTCTTTGGATCGACTGCGATGCCCGTGGCGGAGATGATGTGCCCAAGGAAGGAGACGCTGTTCAGCCAGAATTCGCACTTGCTCATCTTCACAAACAACTGATTCTCTCGAAGGATTTGAAGTACCGTCCGCAGATGCTCTGCATGTTGCGCTCAATCCTTCGAGTAGACGAGGATGTCGTCAATGAAGACTACTACAAATTTATCAACGAACGGATGGAACACCCGATTCATTAGATCCATGAAGACGACAGGGGCGTTTGTCAGACCGAACGACATTACCAAGAACTCGTAGTGGCCATAGCAAGTGCAAAAGGCAGACTTCGGCACGTCCTCTGGCTTGACTTTGAGTTGGTGATAACCCGATCGCAGATCAATCTTTGAAAACACGGTTGCACCTTGGAGCTGGTCAAACAAGTCGTCGATGCAGGGCAGGGGGTACTTGTTCCGGACGGTGGCTTTATTCAATTCTCGATAGTCGATGCAGAGCCGCATCGATCCATCCTTCTTCTTCACAAATAGCACGGGCGCACCCTACGACGAGACACTCGGACGGATACACCCTCTGTCGAGTAATTCTTGTAGTTGTGCCTTTAGTTCTTTCAGTTCTGCAGGGGCCATTCTGTACGGAGCTTTCGAGATCGGTCGGGTGTCGGGAAATGTGTCGATGGTGAACTCTATTTTTCGATCGGGCGGCATGCCGGATAGCTCATCCGGGAACACGTCTGGGAATTCTGCCACAACGTCGGTCTCTTCCGCATTTGCACCATCCTGTCGCATGTCTCGAACGGAAGCTAGATAGCTTTCGCACCCGGAATGCAGCATCCGTCGAGCAGATATTGCGAAGATCACCATGCAGGTCGGCGACGCCTCACCACACGAGTAGCAGAATTCAGGCACTCCAGGTATGCGGAATGTGACCCTCGTTTCAATGCAGTCTATGGTTGCGTTGCACGGACCGAGCCAATCCATGCCCAATATGATGTCGAAGTCCTTCATATCTAGAACTATCGCATCAAGACCGAACTTTTGACCCCCAATACATATGGTTCCTCCCCCGCAGGCTAAGTTTGTGAGTAGTGGCACGCCCGAAGGCATACTTACGCTAAGGTCAAGGTCTAACAACATTACAGGAAATTTGTGCTCGACGGCGAAGTCCACCGATATAAAAGTATGCGAGGCGCCTGAATCAAATAACACACGAGCAGGTACATTATTGAAACTCAATATACCTGTCACGACAGAGTCAGAAGCGAATGCCTCGTCTCGAGTCAGAGCAAAGACACGCCCTTGTGTGTTAGGGCATTGGGCTTGGTTGTTTTGCGGTGCGGGTTGAGGTGCTCGAGGCGCCGGAACTTTATTCCCCGGACGGTGCTGTGGATGCTGAGGCACGTCCAAGTTGTTTCTTCTACGCTTCGGGCAATCTCCATGAAAGTGACCCCTTTTTTCGCAAATAAAACATCCGCCATTTTGAACTTCACAGTCGACGGCGAGATGTCCGTTCCGGTTGTATTTTGTACAGTGAGGTCCCTGGTTTCGCACCTGATGTCCGCCCTGGTGCCCGTTGTTCGGACGCTTGGTCACGTTGTTTCCTCCCGCGTGGCTAGGGTGTTTGTGATTGTAGGTATGCACAGCGCCGGCAGCACCTGGAGGATATTGGCGTTCAAGGCGGAGGGCGTGGTTGAGAAACTCCTCCATCGTTTTGTATTGCGGAATGGACACGTGGACGTAGATGGATGGTCGTAGATCCACTTCGAACCGTCGAGCACGACTCGCCAGGGAGGGCAGGAATTCTCCAGCAAACTTGGCTAACTTGTTGAATTCTGCTGCATACTGCCGCACCGTCATATTCCCTTGCCTTAGCTGCATAAATTTATTTTCCTTCTCTTGTCAAATGGCTTCGGGGAGGTACTCGATCTCGAATGCCTCACGGAAGGTGGCCTAAGAAATTGTCGTTGTCTCGTCGTCGCGTCTGATCGCTCGCTTTTACACGGCCCACCAGTCGTGTGCGTTCGACCGGAGTAGAAGTTGAGCGCATGCGACTTTCTTGGACTCTTCGACTCCCAGAAGCTCGAACTTATCTTCCAGTTCCTCCAACCAGTCGATCGCCAAGGAGGGATGATCTTCCGTGCCGTTGAAAGAAGTACGGCAGCTCTTTGTGAATTTTGACACGTCGAAGTTGGAACTTCTCGGTGCTGCATGTGTAGGCTCAGGTGCCTCCGGATCAACTTCACTTTGTCTAGCCGCCGGCTCGGTTATGGCATGGGTTGTCGCAGAGTTGTTGTTGGCCACCACCGTCTGAATGATCTGCTGGAGAGTATCAAGCTGCTTCTGTTGTAACTTGATTTGTGCCTTGAATCGGGCCTCGAACTGAGTTTGACGTGCCTCCGTCTGCCGTCGATGTTGCTCATTCTGGCGTTGACTCTCCTCAGCTTGTCATTGTTGCGCTTCCAGCATACGCAACATCCGCTCCAGGGCATCGTTGGAGGGTCCGGGTCTCGAGCTACTCGAGCCGCTCGAAGCACTTTCTTCGTTCGTCGCTACGTTCACCGACGTGCCTTCTGGAATTTTGAAGGCAAAATACATTAGTCACAAAACTTATTACGGGCTCACTCGTATAGAACGACATATCTCATCGACACGAGACCAACGATTTTGAGACTAAAAACTCGATACTGGAGGCCAAGGACGTAAAGCCGTGCTCTGATACCATTATGTCACGTCCCGATTCGGTAGAATCGATAATCGTCCCCCGGGCGTGATGCCGTGCAAGCCTAAGTTGCGCTTGCACAAGGCGGTTCATAAGGTTATTCGATACAACAGCATATGTAAGAGTGCGCAGAAAAATTGAACACATTCATATAGAAAAGAAAACTTGCATTTTTCATTGATAATAAGTTTGGTTACAGACTCGATTACAAAAGGGGCCTCTCGGCTTACAATCGACATCGATGAGATAGTCATTCCATACATTTATATCCCTTTTTACAAACATCAAAACGACTCTCTAAGACCTGGGATCGGCGAGAGTTTGTGACTCATGATGCAGTTGGGTTGGAATCTTCAAAATGTTGCAAAGTTAGCCTTCGCACTAGCAAGGCTTCAAAAGAAAGGAGCGTCGCCTTTAGTTCCTTGGCACGCTATCCTGGTTCCGAGTACCAGTTGAGAGCGAGGGTCAGCACTTTATATTTTGTGCTGGTGCATGGCAATTTAAATCCCGTGCTCTCATTTGTTGAAGAATTCAAGTGAGTGTGCATGCAAATATTTAGTGATGTTTCTAGCCATCCTACTCAATTCAAACTTATATTTGAAGGCACAACCATATAATGACGATAGATCTTATCCCCGGCAGAGTGCGCCGTCGTAGCGTAAACTTACCATGTTCTTCCCTGTCATGTTGATAATAATAAAACGTAATAGAATACGTTCGTGAAGGTCACTGGCACGACAAGCCATCCTGGACATATAGCTTGGTAGACAGAGGTCCTTCAGCGCAGGTAGCGAGCCCCGTTGAAAGCCACTGCCTACCGTGGCATGCATCCGGCATAGCTATCCATGTTTTTTCCTAGGCCAGAACGGTCCCGTGGCCTTGGGATACCGTCCGAAGAAACAATCGCCCTTGTCGACAAGTTTTCCATGACCATGCTAAGTTAATTTGTTATTTCAAGACACATCTTATAGTATCGTTGTGACATTCATTTAATCGATTCATCCTTTCTTAGCACGGTTCTATATGATTTGATAATTGCAAGCACGATAATATTATATGACAAGCATCTGTATAGTTCGTGTTCGTGGGACGTCGTATGACCGTTCATCGGAATATCATTCATGTCGTTGCATTACCTCTAGCATAGCACATGTCTAGTATTGATAATGTATTAGAAAAGAGGGTCGAGGGAAGAAGGGTCAGCCACTCACCTTAGTATTTACTTGAGGCGAGAAACTGGTTGGCCGCGCTAGACGTTGCCTACGCGATCACCTGAAATCGCACAAGCAACCGATTAGAACACTGTGTTATTCAATGAAATTCGATACGAATGCGAAGTTCGAAACGTAAGCCATGAAAACCATCGAAAACATTCACGAAAACGCATTCAGAAAACAAAACCAAAACCAACGCAAGCGGCGTGAAAAGCAGAGCAACGGGAGGTCTCTTCCGACTCAGCCGCAGAGTCAATCCATGAGGTGCAACCCGCTGAATATGGGACTTGGTTCCGAAGAAGCCATTCCATAACGGGGAATGGATCTTAATTCAACCGTTCCCGTTCGATCGATTCGATCAATCCCGACCGAGTCGATAGCGACAGTGTTCCTTTCTCGCGCACCCCGTGGACGAACAACGGGACACGATGTAGGGACAGGGCACTACAAGAAATGGCCTAGCGGTTAGACGAGACGCCCCTGTTTCAAGAGTTAGCAATCGAAAGATTGATCTTAGGGATTGGTGTGGATGGATGAAATGGTTCAAGGATAGGAAACTCTGCTCACGAGATTCGGCTGACATGCATATATTTCAGGGACGCCGGAGTATGTGCATGATACAACTCGAGTGAGAATGATAAATTCTCTATCACGCGGTTTGGTGAATACTTGTATTTTGGGGATGCCTGGAATGCGTGCACGCTCCAACCAAGTGACATGTTGAATTCCAAACGAGACTTAAGGAATAGAAAGTATCGGGGATTGAGATCGTGTTAAAAGAAAGGAATGATACTAGTACGAGCGTGGCTCGGAATCAAAGAGACGTGTAGGCAGAGTATGCGTGAACGACGACGAGATTGGCCCCAAACGAAGGGAATGACTCAAACGGCAAGTGCAACGACTCAAACGAGCCGTCGACCCAAAAAGTTGGCATCGACCCGATGATGAATCGATACAAGGCTTACATTGGCCCGTCAAGAGGAGATCCAGACTTAGACTTTCAAAGGCGCGCTCGGAGTATCGCTCGACCGATGCGAACATCGCTAAGGTGGGTGGCTCCGATGAACCCGTCTTTGCTTAGCCTAAACACGTAACAATACGGACACTATTGCTAGAATCGCTAGGCGATAACACCGCACATGCTAATAAATGACTCAACGCACCTAGCTAAGGGAATAATCCCATCTTGTATGCTTGTATAGAATATGGAAAATAATATGAAAAATATGAGAACTCTCGTACCGCGCTCTACGCTCGTGCTAAGGCACAAGCTTACATTCAAGTTTCCTATGAGTTCAACAATGAAACAATAAACGGTTTACAACAAAGAAATAGAAGACTATCGACATAGTCGTTCCGAGTAAAGTATAACAACATTGGAAGACTTCAGGACCGATGGATCGCCAAGGCGACTCCTGCACGGGGAGTTGCGTAATGAATGAATGAATGAACGAATAAGTGAATGAATGAATGAATGAACGAATAAGTGAATGAATGAATCAACGAATGAATAAATGAATACTTGAAGAATGAATGAATGAACGAACAAGTGAAAGAACACTACAATAAAAAGACCTATTAATGACGCTTGATAAGTGGATTTTATGACGGCTGATAAAGAAGCGTCATCAAAGTTCGAAATACCTTTTTTCTATGACGGTTTAGGCTAATTCTGGGCTTTTTATAACGTTTATAAAACAAAGCGTTATTAATAATTTAGAGCGGTGGCAAACTTGTAATATTTTTTAAGTTTAATTGTTGGCAAAATCTTTGCTATAGCCCGCCTCTCCCCCAAAACATTCTGGTCTTCTCCTTCTCCTCCTTTCTTCTCCCTCCTCTCCCCCAACTCCAAAACCCTAACCCTAGATCCAAAATCTTCGAGGAGGGCCTCACGCTCCTCGTCACCCTCCAGGACAAGCGCGAGGCCATCGCGCACGCGATCGACAAGAATACGAAGGAGGAGCGTTAGGGTTCTGCTCGTCCTCTTCTCTGCGCTCTCCCACTCCTTCCTCCAGCGTCGTCGATGTCGTGGGTCCGCAACCTCCGCCACTTCATCGGTTCTGGCGTCGGCCTCGGATCCGAAGCCCTCATGGGTCAGTTCCTCTTCCTTACACCCTCCTCTCCTCTTCTTCTCCTTCCTTTCCCCCAACTCCAAAACCTTAACCCTAATTTTGAAGAAATTAAAAACCCTTTTATTCCCCCATGCGACCCCGAAGGCCACCTCCGCCGCGACTGAAAGGAATCTGATTCTCTTTTTGGTCATTATTTTTGGGTTGGAAACAGAAAAAATTTCTTCCTTTAGGTTAATTTGGGCTTGGTTTGTTCACGTTGGAATAAAATGGGTCTCCTTCAGAAGAAGAAAAAAGAATAGATCTAATATTGTTTGGTTTGGAACAAAAAATGTTTCTTCCAGGGGATGTAATTTAAACTTGGTTTGATTCTATACTCATGTTGGAATAAGAATCTATTTTCTATTTGGGTCATTTTTTTGGGTTGGGAACAGAAAAAGTTTCTTCCTTTGGTGTAATTTGGTCATAGTCAACTAAGAGTTTTCGAACCCTATTTTTTCGTTAAATCGCTAAAATTTAAAGTTTCTTCCCTTGGAATTCCAGATCCGGACTCGAGATCTATTCTTCTTGTTATTTTCTCGTTGATTTTGCGATGGATTTCATGAAGGTTCTGGATCAGGCGGTTAGAGAAATGTGTGATTCGGAGTTCTCATCAATTCCAAAATCTATCATTTTTTTTCTTCTTCTTCCTATTCTGGTACGCTGAGCATATATTTTTTCTTCTTCTTAGTTTTGCAGAAAGAGGGAGGTGAATCTGAAAGTGCTCAATGTCCCGGAGATCGAACAAAAGGTTAGGTTTTTTATTTTTTGATCGAAGCAGGGATTTTGGCATTTGAGATACTGATTAATTTGTTTGTTTTCTTTACTTGGAGTTCTATGATTATATAACCAATTTTGGGAGAAAGTAAATGTTAGTATCAGCCTAGAAAGAAGAAAAAAAAGTGTCCATTCCTTATATTATTTGATGGATAATGCATAATTTATTTTTGCTTTTTTGGGAGCGATTTTGAAGACAAATGAGTTGATCAGGGGTTAGTAAGTTTTGGAATTTGGATTCAGAATGTAAACTTGAAATTTGAGCGCATGCTAAAAGTAATGTGCCGAGGACAACACCAGTACTTACTTGTTTAGCTGAATGGCCATTCTATATAACAAACAAACAAACAAATAAACGTTCTTGTTTCTAGGTTCTTGATGCAACCAGCACCGAACCATAGGGTCCTCATGGTTCTGCTTTGT
Source organism: Iris pallida (assembly GCA_029216955.1). Lineage (NCBI taxonomy): Eukaryota > Viridiplantae > Streptophyta > Magnoliopsida > Asparagales > Iridaceae > Iris > Iris pallida. Next base: position 4,577,349 of record JANAVB010031416.1, on the reverse strand, counting down.
CAGAGATTGCGCAGGCTACCAAAAAATTATACATCTTCCATCTCCATTATTTGCTTTCCATTTCCTGGATCTCTCTTCAGCTCTTGCAAATGCTAACGTAATGATGTCTTGTAGCACGGAGTGCTCGATGATTATGAATGTACTCTGGACCAGATTGAGTGAAACAGGTGCCAACTGGCGTCATGTATACAAGGTGATATTTTCAACTGATGACAGCCAAACTCATGTTTACAAACTTTATTCTTGTTCTATAATCTCAATTTCTTCTCCAATCACAGGCATTGACTGTTATTGAGTACTTGATAGCAAATGGATCCGAACGTGCAGTTGATGATATTATCGAACACACTTTCAAAATTTCAGTATAGCTTCTCCATCTATAATAGAAAAATCTGATGAACGTTATTTTTTTGTTAAGTACTTTGTATTTACTTGCTTTATGTTTATCAAGTCCCTTTCAGGCTTCGCATATGTTGAGCCTAATGGGAAGGATTCTGGAATAAATGTAAGAAAGAAGGTTGAATCGATTGTAGCACTTCTAAATGACAAGGAAAAAATACAGGCAGTCAGGAATAAAGCGACTGCTAACCGTGATAAGTGAGTTCGTCATAACTTATTTTTTTCATGTTACATTATCTATAGTAGAATGGATAAGCTAACCATGTAAATGCTACTGTATCTAGGTATATTGGACTGTAAAAGAAGAAATTGCATATTATATTATAATTGGGTGAAGACTGGGACTTTTATGTGGTATCAATAGATAAAGCTTTTTCTGATATGATACAAGTGTTAGCAAGCATTTTGGCTTCTTCCAGATTGGTAAATAGTTTCTGTCATAGTATCAAATAGTTTCTTGAATATGAATCATTTCACTCTTTGGCAATGAGTACATTGAAGAAGATGGCTCTACCGGTAAGTATTTTACTTCTCTCTAAGTATGTGTAGCTTGACTTCTGGAACAGTTAGTAAGTTTTCTCCTAAGCTAACATCTTTTCTGGAAAGAATTTAGTTGTAGTGATTATTAATTCTTTGTGGTCAAGTATCCAATAAATTTGATTGTTCAAACTTAAGAAAAAAAAACTAGTAGTTCTAATTCTACCTTTAGTTAAACTAAAATTTAAGAAGATGAGGTTTAAAGCATGAACCATTGATATATCATTTTTAATGCCTTAGACATTGAAGTCTTTGAAGATTAGCTCATAGAGCTCTCTCTATTTTCAAATTTGTAAGTTGGTGTTATCTTAATGTGTTGATAATACTTGTTATAGATGCATGGTGGAATTGTAGCTAACTAGTATTAATTTTCTTTTTCAGGTGCACATGAAGATGCAACTATTATTGCAGTGGTAGGATTTGCTACACGTGATGTTGACAGTTTTGATGTGCTCAAGTTGAAGCCAAAGTAGTTACTTGTTTTGAGGATTCATTTAAGTAGTAGTTGTAAATATATGTATTTGGATACCCTATTTTGAGATAATGTAATGAAGATGGTGATATAATATTTCGATGTTTTCTTGTGAATATAGTTCAAAGTTGTTGTTTTAAAATTGAATTGAGAAATTTTTGGAAAGTAATATATAATATGCAGTATTGAGTGTTATAAATGTGATGAGTTCAGTAATATGAGTGTTATAAATGTGCTGCATTGAGCCTATACATATTATCTATTCATGACGTTTTAAAATTGTTCTGAATTGTGCACTATATATTAACTATTCATAACGCTTTTATAGAAACTATTCATGACGGTTATTTTATGACGCTTTTAAAAAATATTTATAACACCCGTTTTCATAACGGTTGTTGTAGAAAAAAGCGTCATGGTTCGTCATTAATGACGCTTTTTAGCCGTCATTAAAAGGGTTTTTTGTTGTAGTGGAAAGAAACGAAAGAGTGAATAAAAGATAAGAAATGAAAGAATGGTTAGCGACAGGTATGACGGGCACGTGCAACGGGGCTCGCTACCCGCGCTGCACGGACACCAACCTGGTCGATAACGCATTATGGCTCAGAGACAGCCTATGGCTCAAAGACAGCCGTTAAGTTAAATGACAAGTCAATACGAAATGGTCGTGGACAATCGGCACGAGCGAGGGGGGAATATCGTGGCCGTGAAGAAGAAGGGATTCCGCGACACGATCGAGGGGGAGAAATATCGTGGCCGGCTTAGACAGAATCAAAAAGGGGGCTTACGGGCTGCTTTGAGTGGGGGCTCGGCCACTCAAGGAGACGTAAGGCCAGGCATTTCAAGAGACTATCAAGGTGTACCAGCCATCACGCTTCGATAGGTGAGAATGCAAAAGAGAATGTGTCCAAAATGGCTTGTGATGCCAGCGACCGGTGCATATAGACTAAGTGGGCTTTGCTGGTGGCAATCCACGTGCAAGTCCTTGTATTGAAACAAAGTAGTCTAAGTTAACTAAATAAAGCGCCTTCTGAACATGCTTAAAATATAACACACCAAATGATAAAGAGTACTTCATGCAAATGAGTTAAAGAACGTGCCTACGACGTACTAGAACCTGAGGCAGGGACACGCACTTGACATTGAAAGTTTATATGAATTGTTGGCTAACTTGGTTTACTTTGGACAGGAAAGGCCGGACGGTAAGTATGGGTAAGTCGTGCATGTATTTCCATGCAACACTTGAATTTGGCAACACGAGATAGGTTACGAAATATGCCATAAAACTGATCCTAAAGCAAGATTAGAAAGACAATGAATGATAGACGGTGCACAAAAGTAAATAGAACGTGTTTGGTAATGATAGCATTGTGGGCGAGCTAGCCTCCCCACCAGTACATAATAATGTACTGATAACCCCACAGATTGCTTGCAGGACGCGGGAAACGTCATCGGGTGCGAAGCTTTCCTCGAACGTGCTAAGGCGCGGAGCTAACTCTGGAGCCTTGGAGAGTTGCAAGGAGCTGAAGCACCATATACATGACATAATGTATCAGAATATCGCCATGAATCACTCCTTGTTGTAAGCCACTTGGCATGCCCTTTATGTTTCAGAGAGAGAGAGCTTGAGAGACTTGTAAACTCGGCCTTGCGCCGCTTGTAAACTTCTTGAAAATCAATAAAGAGTTTGAATTCGCTTCAACTTGTGTTCGTTTACTTTTTGCTGCAAATGGGGACACTCTATGCGACTCTGTGGCCTAGCTCAAATCGGCCGTTTCCGGACTTGGCCTTGCACGGGCACAACCTAGGCCCATGCGGCATCATGCTTTAGCGAGGACGATCACTCCTGCAGGAGCGGGGCGTGACATCAATAGTTCTTCGTAAATCTTTTACCTATTCCCATATCGTGTATCCAGGACACCTTGGCAGGGATTATCCTTCTCCACAACGCCAGCACGAAAAGCATTCATGTTCCTCCGATACGGATGATTCTTCGGCAGGAATTGTCGATGATAATCGAAGAAGCACGGTTTGCCTCCGTGTTTCAAACGGAAAGCCTTAGTACGGTCAATGCAATACGGACATGAAAGACGACCATGTGTGCTCCATCCAGATAACATACCATAGACCGAAAAGTCGTTGTTGGTCCATATAAGTGCTGCCCGCATCTGAAAATTTTGTTTTCTAGATACATCGTACGTATTGGAACCTACTTTCCATAGCTGATTCAACTCATCAATCAATGGCTGTAAATACACATCGATGTTCCTTTTCGGATTGTTCGGACCTGGGATAATAACGGTGAGGAACATATACGGAGTTTTCATGCACATCTAAGGCGGTAGATTGTACGGAGTGACGATCACAGGCCAACGCGAATACTGGGATCCAGAAAGTCCGAATGGGTAAAACCGTCGGAGCAGAGACCCAATCTGACATTACGCGGATCAGAAGCAAAATCTGGATACTCTCGATCAAAGTGCTTCCATGCTTCTCCATCAGATGGGTGATCCAACACTCCTTCGGTCTGTTCCCGCTTATGCCAACTCATGTTTTCTGCAGTTTTCTTCACCATAAACAACTGCTGCAACCGCGGCGTCAACGACAAGTAGTGCATCGAATCGGTAGGCTTCCTGGCACCGACAGACTTTCCTCTACCACTGCCCTTGTAGCGATCGGCACCACAAAATCTGTAGGCATCTTCATCCTTGTCGTCTTTGTAGTACAACATGCACCCGTTGCGACATGCATCAATTTTTTTGTATCCCATCCAGAGCGATCTCACCATCCTCTTAGACCGGTAGAAGTCTTTAGACAACTTAGCACCCTCAGGCAATATTTCTATAAGCAACTCCATAAGACAGTTGTAGCAATCTTGCGACATGTTGAAATCGGACTTGATGCTCAACAATCTTGTAACCACCTCCAACGGTGAATGATCCTTACAACCAGGATATAATGGAGTCCTTTCATTCTCCAGCAACTCCATGAACTGTGCAGCATCGACGTTCGGTGCCTCCTCAGGTGCATCATGATCGTCCGGATCGAAACTAGGCCCCGCCGCGTCAAAAATCTGTTCACCAACCCATCGTTGTAAGTAGCATTGTTGTGGACATCCACATAAGGCTCATACTCCGATGCTAAAGACACAAGTTCTCCGTGCGCGCTCCACTGATAGTAATTTGGCGTGAAATCCTTCGAGTATAAATGATACGTTACTTCCACTTTTGGATGATATTTCAAGTTGCGACATCTCACACACGGACACTTAATTTTGGTACCGTCCATGTACTGAGGAAACGTCTTGGCAAACTGCAGGAACTGCTATACACCCTCTATGAATTCATTCCGCACACCGCACATGTCATCAGGATGACGGTTGTACATCTACGAACGATTTCGTAAGTAGTAATTCATATCCATATCCAATTGAGGATAATTCTGTAAGATAAATACATGCACATTGCAGTCAGTGAATGAATGTTAAGACAGTCTAGATATGGGTGTGCAACATAAACTGTTCATTCATTCCACATATTACAAACAAAGAATTTAAAGGAAGAAACAAAAACAACTGTGTTGGGACTAAAACAACTGTCTTGTCTCAAAGTATCGTATCCGATAGACCGATACTAATCCGATACGGTCGATACTAAGTACATACGGTCGAGGTATAATTATACTTGTAGGAGTACATGACACTAAATACATACGGTCGATACTGATCCGATACGGTCGATACTAATCCGATACCGATTCTGATACTCATCCCAATTGTCCAATATCGACCCTTTGGGTTTACAAGTGTTACTTCATCCAGTTTGTCAAAAAAGGTAAAACTTTTTAAATTAATATCCAATATCGACCCTTTGGCATGTGCTTGAGCAGTATCCTAACTCAAACTATCTATCCTAACTAATAAATTAATATCCTACTTTAACATCTACTAACTCTCATATTCCTTCTAATATCCTAATCTAAACTAACCCTTTAACTGAAACTAATATCTAAACAATGCTAATCATGAACTAACACCCTAACCTGGAAGTCCACACTGCTCAAGCACAGGCCAAAGGCCAAGTTATAAGGCAAAATACAGACAACTGTCTGTAGCTACAAGGCAAAATCAAATATTGACGGTATATATACGGTCAACATTTAAAAAGTTTACTTGTCTTGACAAAATGAGTGAAGTAACTCTTATAGACCGAAAGGATACTCTATACACTCTATGTAATACGATATACTAATCATACCTACACTTTTAGGATACTCTATACACTGTAGTAATGAATTGTCCTTACTAATGATACTCTTAGGAACATATTTAATAGATGAGATTTTCATGATGCACTTACGCATTTGTAGCTATAAATTGCTTAAGCAACAACATATAGGTATGGAAATCGATATTGGACTATTCCTATGAGTATTGGTATCGGCGATATCGGTAGTAGACTTACTTTTTCAGAGAAGGGCTGGCATGGACACCTTACTTTGGACTAACACGAACACTTTATCTAAAATATCTTATATACTATTAGGATACTCACTCTATACACTCTATGTAATACGATATACCAATCATACCTACACTATTCTATACACTGTAGGTACTAGGATACTCCTTATATACTATTAGGATACAAACGTGTCGTATAGGATGTCAATATAGTATAAGATGTGCTTTTCGCTTCTGTATATGATTTGCGAGAGAAAATCATTAAAATAGAATCCCAAGTAATCATGATACAACAAGTGATAATAGTGTATCACATGACATGACCATATAACCTTAGTGTATCAGAATTGACCACACAGAAGACTTAGCCTAATTAATCTTCATAAAATAAATGGTAATAAGTCCATAATTAATCTCAATAAAACAAGTACAGCTGGTAATAAGTCCATAATTAAGTCTATAAACTCATCTCCATAAAACTAGTACAGCTGGTAATAAGTACTAATAGTCCAACACAAAATACATCCATAAAACTACACTAATGACGACCACGCAGCTCACGTATACGCGCTCAATGATACCATCATGCAACATCTTCTGATAAGTGGGATTGACGGCGGGAAAGTGCCATTCCACTGCAGGTGCTGGATGAATGGAACTCCCGGTCTCACTAGCTACCGTTGCCACTTCCTCCTTAACAGTAGGAGGAGCCACCTCAGCAATCTGTGTTTCCCTCAAACGACGTGCCACTGCTCGGATCATGGGTGCCATCTGGTAAAATCGATATTCACAGAGAATATAATTGTAACATAAGCAAGCTAACTAAAGGAACCATCATCTCGTTTCATGTATCAAAATCCAAGTTCCATTGTGAAATCTCAGTTTTCTTCAATGAGTATACCTATGTGTGTTTAGTTCAGTTTTTTCTGAGATTGTATACATATGTATATATGTAGATTGATATATATAACTATAGTTATATAAGAGTTTTTTTTCTAAGATTGTATACATATGTATATATGTATATAAAGGAACCATCAATGAGTATACATATGTATATATTGTATACATATGTATAAGAGTTTCATGTATACATGTATACATATGTATAAGAGTTTTCTTCAAAGAGTATACATAGTGTCTGTGTGTCGTGTGTCAGTATGTCAATGTCGTGTCAGTAAGTGTATCGGTGTCGTATCAGTGAGTGTGTCAATGTGTCTGTGTCGTGTCAGTGGGAGATAGGGTTAGGATTAGGTATACCTGGACGGGGTCGGGTAGGGATCGCCGGAGCGGAGCAGGGGACGAGGGGGTCGACGGTGGAGGAGCGACGACGAGGTCACCAGGGGACGAGGGGGGTCGCTGGGGCAGGGGACAAGGGGAAGGGGCCGAAGGGAAACGAGAGCTCGTTGGGTAGCGGTCGTCGGAGAGCTCGTCGGGGTCGGATAGGGGTCGCCGGAGGGGAGGAGATCGTCGGGGGGAGCGGTTGTCGGAGATGAGAGGGGGAGGGGGAGAGAAACGAGAGCGCTCGGCGGAAGATTGAAATTTGGGAAATAAAATAAAATCGATCGGGTTCCCAGAACCCTAAATGAAAGTTTTTAGCGACGTCTAAGTGAGACGTCGCTAGACGTCGCTGTTCAGTACTAGGATAGCGACGGACATGATTAAATGTTGCCAAAACATCGCTGAATAAAATACATCAGCGACGTTTTACGACTACATAGCGACTTGTTCTTTCCAAACTATAATTATAGTCGCTAAACGTCACTGATAGTGACGTTCAGCGACGTCATTTACATACGTCGCTAAATACACAAAACATAGCAACGTTTTTAACTGGCGTCGATAATTTCGTCGCTAATTTGACATATTTTGGTAGTGATCATGGTCTATTTTTTTTAAATGTAAACAAATGTTAACATGGAGAATCAAACTCAACCAAATAAGAAGAATACCTCCCACCATAACCACATGAGTTAGAAGAAATATTTGACTATAAAGGAATATTGTTCTTATTATAAATTATTATACGTGCAAAGCACGTATATTTACTAGTTATCAATAAAGAGAATCACTTTGTATATATTGTGTCGATTCAACTTCTATATGCTTATTTTTTGCTGCATTAAATGACTTTCAATTTGATATCATTTTTATCGACGTATTTGTTCTTGCTTTGTACAAGTATAATTTAGGCTTGTACGATATCACGTGCAATAACAATTTTCGGTACTACGGATTCGGAACGTGATACGAAGTCCTCTTCGATCTTTTCGACGAAGCACCATAGTCCAGCATCTTTTTCATGAGGACTCTCCTCATCCTCCAAACGCGATTATCGTCCCGCTATATATATTTTAGTAGCGATATATAGTATAGTTTATTATTAAACACATGAGCTATAGTAATTTGTCATGCTATATATACTAAAAAGCACTGATTACTAATTTGAAGAATAAAAGAGAAGAAAAATAAAAGAAACCTTGTAATGAGCATATTATGTAACTTCATTCTTGGATAAATGCATGCATGCATGTCCATTGCCAACTGGACTCTTAAGAGGTCAAGACTGTTAGTCCCGAGGCTTGATCAAAGATGGTAAAACAGATGCAACAAAGATCTACGATGATACAAATACCAAATAACCCGATTACAATATGGAGGAGGAAAATAAAGAAGAGAAGATCTCTCGTTCTTTCTTGCAAACGTGTTGCAATTGGGACAGAATGAGTTACAATAATCTAGAGAGAGATGAGAAGAAGAACAATGCTGGGGTGTCAAAACACCGTTGCTCAAAGCAAGATTTGCCCCACACGATCTGCTTTCAGGAACCAGCAAGTTTGAAGAACTTGTGGAACGCTCGAAGTCACCTCTGTTCTGACTCCTCGGATGGACTTGCAATGGCGGCAGCAGTTCTCTCTCTCTTTCTCTTTTTCTGACTTATATCTTTGTAGTCACCACAAAGGAGGCCAGAAGAGAGTATTTATAGAGAGAGGGTGGAAATCCTAGCCGCCAATTTAGTTATGAAAAGATTGAATCAAATCCCAAAAAGATAGCAACGAGATTAATTCAAATCCCACAAAGATAAGAACGAAATTAATTCAAATCCCACGAAGATAGGATCTGAATTAATCGCATTGATTCAGCCTTATCATAACTGACTTGTAATCTGCACAGTCAGCTGAGCTCTCCATGCGGCAGCAGCAGCAGTAGCCTGGCCGCATGAGCCTCATGGCCGCATGGACCGCATGGCCACATGGACCGCATGGACCATATGAGCCGCGGGGACAGCATGAGCCTCATGAGCCGCATGGTCGTATGAACCGCATGTGCCGTATGGACCGCATGAGCCGCATGAGCCGTATGGCCGCATGAACCGCATGTGCCGCATGTGCCACATGGACCGCATGAGCCGCATGGCCGTATGGACCGCATGGACCGCATGTGCTGTATGTGCCACATGGACCGTATGGCCGCATAAGCCGCATGTGCCGCATGGACCGCATGGCCGTATGAGCCGCATGAGGTCGCATATGAGCCGCATGTCGCATAAGACCGCATGACTGCTGACGTGTGCGCCAACAAAATGCCACATTACGCCTCATGAGCCCATGAGCCCGAGTCCGAGTCGCTAAGCCCCTTTGGAGCTTAGCTCCAAATGGAAATTAATCCAAGAGAATGACAAAAGCATTAATGCTTAATCCTTGGAGCCTTATTCTTACCTCCTAGTAAAATCACCCACATGGTTTCCTCCTTAAGGTCACCACCCCATGTGCATCTCTCAACAACACACCCAATTATATATGTTGAGATAACTCATGGTGTATTTCCGATGTGGGACTAAAATTTATAAGGCATGTTGAGAGCAAGCTCTCTCCATGTAAAGAAAGCACCAACAATTCCCCATATATCACAACATATATGTGTCCAGGTTTGAGCGTTCCCTACAGTAACTGTCCATTTTGCATTAGGATAGATGTCGCTGACGACTTGAATCTTCCCGTATGGGTTAAATAACAATGTGATACAAGAATGGCCTATGCCTTGAATTCTGCACCACAATTGTAATTCTTTCCACTCACAAAGTGTAGTTACGTGTACTTCTGGCTGCACATTAAAGGCCCTGTGCCAGCCTGGTTTCAGTGTATAATTTTGGGCGTCTACAAGTTTACCCTCAAGAGACGGCCTGATATCTCTTTCTATACACTATAGGTGAGTTCTTTATTAAAGAGATATGGCATGAAGCCTTGCGCTTCCTTGCGGTGCTACGCCGCTATGACATGGCCTGAAGCCGAGGCATTACCCCTATCTGGGAACCTCATCGTAGTGTCATACTACTATAGCATGAGGTCTCAGCCTCTTTGTAGTGCCAATCTACTCAGCATGAAGCCTAAGGCTTCCTTGCGGTGTTACGCCGCAACGACATGGCTTGCATTGTTGGAGCTTTACCCCTATCTGGGTACCTCATTGTGGTGTCGTGCCACTGTAACATGGGGCCATCCTCCCCTTTGTAGTGCTGTCTACAACTCTTTAATTACGTCATACAGTATTAGGCTACCTGCCTATTTGCGGTGCTACGCCGCTATGACTTGGCTTGCAAGGCCGAGGCATTACCCCTACCTTGGAACCTCATGGTGGAGTCACCCCACTGTAGTATGGAGTTTCACTCCTTATAGTGCTGCTCTACCGTGCTTCCTGTAAAGCACACCAGACATTCACTCTGCCTGAGAACTCATTAAGGCGTTTAAGCCACCCTTCCACAGGATCTATTTTTTTTGCAGAAAATACATAGTAGACAACAGTGGTTATGGGTCCGTATCCCTTCCATGTTCCAGAGAACAAGTACCCACTGTTACCTGATAGTTTCCCAGTCAGTGATCCTCCTTTGAACCAAAAGTTAGATGCCTAGTAGATTTCTCTTTGAACTAATAGCATAAAACTTTATGGTAGGATTACAAAGACACACTATCAGAATGCCTTCAAGCCCATTTTACAAGCTGTGTCATCGACCAACTGGCGCTTGAGGCCCTTTGTGAACGGATCTGCCAGGTTCTCCTGACTCCGAACATCAACTACTGCAATTATACCTCTTTTGATAAGATCGTGTACTGCCCTGTGGTTCAACCGCATAGTCCTCTTCTTCCCGTTGAAGAGGTCATTTGATGCCACCCGCCGCAGTCGCCTGGTTGTCACAGTATATCGGTATTGCCGGTATCTGAGCCCCAACCACTGAAAGATCATACATGAGCTCCCGAAGCCATTCTACTTCATCTGCTGCAGTTTCAAGTGCATAAAATTCAGATTCCATGGAGGAACGAGAGAGTATAGTCTACTTCTTCGACTTCTACGATATAGTAGCTCCACCCAAGAAAAAGACATATCTACATGTGGATCTTTCGCTTTCCACCTCTGAACACCAGCTAGCATCACTGAAGCCTTCCACTACTGTCGGATACCCGTTGTAGTACAGTACATATGTCTAAGTCTTCTTGAGATATCTCATCACCCGCTTCACAGCTTTTCAGTGCTCAACCCCTGGGTTGCTTGTGAACCGACTCAGCATTCCCACGGTGAAAGCTATGTCAGGCCTTGTGGCAGTGGTTGCGTACATCAAACTTCCGATAACGCTAGAATACTCCAGCTGTCTGACGCTTTCCTTTGAATTTGGCTTCAGCTTCTGATCACATCTGTATGGCGTATCGATCCCTGAAAGATCCTTATACCCATAACGTGTGAGCATCTTCTCAATGTAGTGAGATTATGACAGCGCTACTCCAGTGTCTGTCCGGATGATCTTTATGCCCAAGATGACATCTGCATCCCCCAAGTCCTTCATACTGAACTTGGTTGAGAGGAACTTCTTTGTCTCTGTGACACAGCCTATATCCGTACCTAGGATTAGCATGTCGTCCACGTACAGACAAACGATGACTCATCTTCCATCAGCGAACTTTGTGTAAACACATTTGTCCGTCTCGCTGACTCTGTAGCCGTTTGACCTAATAACTTTGTCAAACTTCTCATGCCACATCTTGGGAGCTTGCTTCAAACCATACAATGATTTCACCAACTTACAGACTTTGTCTTCAAGACCTTTGGCGACAAATCCATCTGGCTGTTGCATGTAAATCTCTTCAGTCGGCTCCCTATTCAGGAATGCTGTCTTTACATCCATCTGATGTATCACCAACTTATGTATAGCTGCAAGAGCGATTAACATCCTGATGGTGGTCATCCGAGCTACTGGAGCGTACGTGTCAAAGTAGTCTATCCCCTATTTCTGAAAAAAGCCCTTGGCTACCAGCCTGGCCTTGAACTTGTCAATAGTTCCATCTGCCTTCATCTTCTTCTTGAAGATCCATTTACATCCGATGGGCTTTTCTCCTTCAGGTAGATCTACTAACACCCATGTGTTATTGGAGGTGATAGAGTCAAACTCGTCATTCACTGCCTCCTTCCAGAAGATAGCATCTCTGGTCTTCATCGCCTCATCATAGGTAAGCGGATCTGCTTCCACATGATAGGTGACAAAGTCATCTCCGAAGTCTTTCGGTCTCCTCGCTCGCTTGGCTGACGGCTCTGCGAGTTCTGGTACAAGAGTTGTTTCATCAACAACAGCTTCTTCTTGGACTACTGGCTCATATGAGTTTCAGTCTCATTTGTACCAACATCATTTTTCGGAATGTCCGAAAGAATAATATTTTTGTCTTTTGCAAACTTGTCTTCAAAGTATACAGCATCGCGAGATTCGATGATATGATTTGACTCAATATCAAAAAATCTCTGAGCATCACTCTTCTCGGCATACTCCAAGAAGATCGCCTTCGTAGTCCTTGTCCCTAGCTTCTGAATCTTCAGATCTGGGAGCTTTACATACGCCAGACACCCCCACACTCGAATGACATTCAAGTTTGGTCTGACTTTGAACCAGAGTTCATGAGAAGTTACGTTTGAAGTTGCATACGGCACTCTATTTAGAATAAAAGTGGCCGTCAATGCAGCTTCTCCCCAGTAGCATTTAGGAAGACCCGCGGTTAGCAGCATTGAGTTTATCATTTCTGTCAACGTTCTGTTCTTCCTCTCCGCTACTCCATTGGATTGAGGAGAATATGGAGCAGTAGTCTCGCATATGATTCCATGTTCTTTGCAGAATGATGCGAATTCATGAGACCTGTACTCCCCACCTCGATCACTTCTCAACCTCTTGAGTTGTTGTCCAGTCTGCCGTTCAGCTTCGGTCCTGAACTCTCTGAACTTCTCGAAAGCTTCATCTTTAGACTTGAGCAAGTAGACGAACGCATATTTTGAGAAGTCGTCGATGAAGGTTATGAAATACTTCATCCCGGCCATCGTGGAGAAATGTTTGAAGTCACAGATATCGGAGTGCACCAACTCCAGAAGATCTGTGCTTTGATTGACCCGATAAAAGGGTTTCCTTTTGATCTTCGTCTGAGCACACACTTCTCCACCTTACCCCCACATTTGGAGATAAGTCCTAGACTAGACATTTTGTTAATTCTTTTACAATGAACATATCCTAGTCTATTGTGCCACAACTCAAGAGAATAATCAGAAAATGCAACTGCATTAATGTCATCAAACTGGTTGACAAGCTGAATTTTAAACATTCCTTCGGTTTGATAAGCCTTCTTGAAGTATGTTCCCTTTTTGGACATCACCATCTGACCAGCATTGATGTCCATCCTCAAGCCTGCGTTGCAGAGCAGGCTCCCAGAGATCAGGTTCTTGGCAATCGCCGAAACATGCTTCACACCTTGAAGCGTCAGAGTGTTTCCAGAAGTGAGTTTCAGTTCCTCAGTCCCGATCTCCAGAACTTCAGCTTGGGCCTGGTTCACCATGACAACCTTCTCAGATATCGGCTGGTACGTGACGAACCATTCCTTGCCAGAACAGACATGGCAAGTCGCTCCAGTGTCTATCCACCAGTCAGAGTCAACCCCCACAGTTGTGACCTGTCCGATCATAGCAACAATGTTAGAAACCAATGAAACCTTATTAGGCTCACCTTTCTCTGATTGTTTAGGCTTAGATCTGTATTCACTCTTGTAGTGGCCTTTCTTGCCATAATTGTAACAAGTCACGTGGGACTTAGTCTTCTGTTGCTTGAAAGAAGGACCCTTCACTTTTAGATTAGTGAAGTCCTTCTTCTTGGGATGAGAAGCCGCCTGCTTCCCCTTGGGATCTTTCGTCTGTACAAGATTGGCTTTAGCCAACTGTTTTGACAGAGTGTCCACCTTCTGTTGGGAACGCATCTCGTCCTCAACATGGATCTCTTGAAGTAGGTCTCCCAAGCTAATATCTAGCTTCTTTCTGTGCATCCTTGCATAGAAAGTACTCCATCCAGCAGGAAGTTTTGAGATGATCCCTCCGACGACAAACTTGTCGGGAAGGGGCATCTCTTCGTCTTCCAGTTTCTGACGCAGCTTCAGAAATTCCTTTACCTGTGGCAGCATGGACTTTTCGTCCTCAAAGAGCAATTTGTGATATTTTTCAACCACAAATATTTTGCTCCTGTTCTTGTCTTCTTCATACAGTGTTTCCACAGACTCCCATATCTCTGGCAAGTTCCTTCTTCGAGTAGGATTCTGCCAGGGAGTCCTCCATAGCATTCAGGATGAGAAGCCTGCAGATGCTATTTTCCCTTCTCCACTTGGCCTGGAGTTTGGTAGCCGCGTTGATTGCGACAGTAGATCCAGTGTCTGGAACAGAGGGTTCTTCCTCCAACAGAACATGATCAACGTCTTTTAGTTGAAGAGTTAGGTAAACCTTTCTCTTTCAGACTTGATAGTGCTCTCCATCGAATTTTTCCAACTTGCAGAAGTCCGATTGGAGGAGCGAAGCATTAATATTTTCCATCTACACGGATCTTGCTTTGAGATTGTTAGTCCCGGGGCTTGATCAAAGATGGTAAAACAGATGCAACAAAGATCTACGATGATACAAATACCAAATAACCCGATTACAATATGGAGAAGGAAAATAAAAAAGAGAAGATCTCTCGTTCTTCCTTGCAAACGTGTTGCAATTAGGACAGAACGAGTTACAATAATCTAGAGAGAGATGAGAAGAAGAACAATACTGGGGTGTCAAAACACCGTTGCTCAAAGCAAGATTCGCCCCACACGATCTGCTTCCAGGAACCAGCAAGTTTGAAGAACTTGTGGAACGCTCGAAGTCACCTCTGTTCTGACTCCTCGGATGGACTTGCAATGGCGGCAGCAGTTCTCTCTCTCTTTCTCCTTTTCTGACTTATATCTTCGTAGTCACCACAAAGGAGGCCAGAAGAGAGTATTTATAGAGAGAGGGTGGAAACCCTAGCCGCCAATTCAGTTATAGAAAGATTGAATCAAATTCCAAAAAGATAGCAACGAGATTAATTCAAATCCCATAAAGATAGGAACGAAATTAATTCAAATCCCACGAAGATAGGATCTGAATTAATCGCATTGATTCAGCCTTATCATAACTGACTTATAATTTGCACAGTCAGCGGAGCCCTCCATGCGGCAGCAGCAGCAGTAGCCTGGCCGCATGAGCCTCATGGTCGCATGGGCCGTATGGGCCGCATGGCCGCATGGACCGCATGAGCCGCATGGACCGCATGAGCCTCATGAGCCGCATGGCCGTGAACCGCATGTGCCGCATGAGCCGCATGAGCCGCATAAGACCGCATGACTAAGTGCAAAGTGCGCCAACAAAATGCCACATTACGCCTCATGAGCCCATGAGCCCGAGTCCGATTCCGAGTCGCTAAGCCCCTTTGGGGCTTAGCTCCAAATGGAAATTAATCCAAGAGAATGACAAAATCATTAATGCTTAATCCTTGGAGCCTTATTCTTACCTCCTAGTAAAATCACCCACATGGTTCCCTCCTTAGGGTCACCACCCCATGTGCATCTCTCAACAACACACCCAAGTATATATGTTGAGATAACTCATGGTGCATTTTCGATGTGGGACTAAAATTTACAAGGCATGTTGAGAGCAAGCTCTCTCCATGTAAAGAAAGCACCAACAAAGACTAGGCCATGTAGTGTGATAGGACAACCATGGAAAGGAGAGATGCGTGCAAGGGCGGAGTTAGAATTTTTTGTAGACGGGACTGCAAATATGAATAAAATTTTTATTATCTAATAAAGTCCAAAAATAAACAAAAAAAAAAAAGATAAAAAGCTTACAAATAATAATACAAACTAGTAAAACTACAGACAAAGGACATGAACCCAGGACCAATTATGCTAACACCAAGCAACTCTACCAACCCACCATTATTTCAATGTGAGTATAATGTATTAGTTCTTAACAAGCAAAAATTTAGCCCGGGTTACAGCCCGGGAGAGCCTAGCTGTAGCTCCGCCCCTGGATGCGTGGCTGAAAAACCTCAAAGGGAGTATGGTCTCCAAAAGCTTTCTTGTTCCCTCTTCTCTCGTCAATTTGTCCTTGTTAGTGTTGGAGTCTTTGTTTCAAGCAAAACAACTTAAACACATGTGCCCATTATCCATAAAAACTTAGTGAGGCTCTTTATTATTTACTAATAAATGTACGTGTTTTGCATGTATAATAACGTATAATAAGAATATTATCCAATTATAATCAAATCTCTTCTAACTTATGTGGTTAAGGTGGGAGATATTTTTTTGTTTGGATGAGTTCGATTCTCCATGTTGGATATGAGTAATGCGATTCGTACATCCAAATTGTCCCTCCAATACATCCCTCCTTATGTGGCAGCTGACGTGGCATGTTAAATAATATTATGTGTCATCTGACATGCCCGATGACATGACAAATTTTAACCCAAAAAATTAATTACCCAATTTTGTCAATGTTAATTTAATGTTAATATTAATATTATATAATGTTAATATTAATGTTAATTTAATATTAATATTAAAATTAATTAATGTTAATATTAATGTTAATATTAATATTAATATTATTATTAATATTAACGTTAATATTAATTTTAATGTTAATGTTAATGTTAATGTTAATGTTAATGTTAATGTTAATGTTAACATTAATTTTAATGTTAATTTGAATTTGAATTTTAAAATTTGTCACGTCAGCTGCCACATCAACATGCCACGTCAGCTGCCACGTGAGGAGGGACGATTTGGAGGGACAAATAACATTCCTATATAGCAAATTTTAAAAAAAAATTCAATAATTTTTTACATAATTCATTTTTTAAAAAAATAAAATGGACCGTAATATACATATGGCTTAGACGGTTTACTTTTGAACAATTTTGAAGCCTCATTATATAGTGGAAGATATCGATTTATTCAGTTCACTAACTTATATATTACTTTGTTTTTTATGAATGAACAGAAAAGGAGAATTAATTTGTGGTTAGGTTTGATATTGTTTAATTTTGAAAAAGTATAAGCTAGAAGCCGTTTTTTTAAAACAGCTTCATTATGTTTCCAAAGCTGGCATAAGCATATTTCACCAAAGACATTTTTCCGTTGTATTAAAATTTAAATAATTAAGGAGTTCAATCTGGATAAGCCAGCTATATTAAACTAGTCATTCTTTTGGTGCTTATTCATTTTGCGGCATCGATCGATATTCTTGACAACACAATAGAAAATTACATTGATAATGCAAAGGAGATAAACAAGTTGACAGTTTCACAATTTTGTCGCAGTTCGCAATTATCACAATTCCATAATTCATACATGACTACATTTTGAAATATATTCTTCACCCTCGACAAAGGGAAAAAACTTCCCAAGAATCCACATCTTTAAGCAATTCATGCTATCATTGAAGATCACACTAAAAGAGAATTTGCTATATAATTCCCAAAAGTTGTTTATGTTTCAAAATGAAATAATAGGCTAATTTAACTTAAATACCATCGACTTCTAAGATTTTGTAAATTGCTATCAAGAACTATTTTTGTTAGAAAATTGCACCGTGAACAATTTGTAAATAAGTATCATCCATCAGTGCATATTATTTTCGATTTAAGTATCACACGTCACTACAAAAAACATAACTAATAGCGATGGATGCGGTGAAGGAACAACCTTTCTCGCTTGATCGACGATGGAACATCAACGGACTAGCGACCAACTTAATATGGGAGTTGAAGTCCGTTGCTAAGCTGTCACAAGATTCGTCACTCAGAAGACAACGACGACGAATGTATCCGTCGCTAAGACGTCATTGGATAAAACAAAAGCCAACATCGTCTTAGCGACAATTTAATTTTATCGCGAAGTGGTCGCTAGGACTTATAAGTCTACCCTAGCGCGATAGTTTGTCGCTATGTTACGTCGTTGTGTACTGACGGATAATTTTGTCGACAATTTCGTTGTTGGACTAGCGAGAAAAGTTTTGTGTTGTTGTTCCATCGCTAGTCCTTTGTTATTCCGTCGCCTTGCCGACTCTCAGTGACGGATTGTGATTAGCAACATTCAGGTTAATGACACATATTTTATGTAGGTAATTGTCTGTCATTAATTATCAGTCTATGGAAACATATATTTTCGTCACTATTTTGATATAGTTTGGTAGTGTGTAACACACGTGACTAATTTAGGAGAATTTCCTTAAAATATTTTTAAACATATCCTCTCACCCCCAAAACCCACAAACCCTAATGTCTAATCCTAACCCTGAGTTCCGGTCGACATCACTATGAACAATAAAGAAATGAGGCTCTTCTAATAGTAATTTTATCCTTAAAATATCTTGAATGAACAATGTATATATTCTTCTAATAGTAATTTGTAAGATTGGTAAAAACTTTGAACACTAAAGAAATGAGCCAGCAATATTTTATTATACATGTTACAATTTGTCTCTTCTCTCTCCAAATAAGGCTCTCTTACTAATTATATCACTAACTAACTAAAGGAACTTCCAAAAAAGACACTAATGTGGAGTTAAGAACATGGTGATGCCTTTTGTGAATGGTGCTAATAATAAACTAATGACCATTAGGAGAGTATAAAGATGACCAATGGAACATGAAGAGATGCTAATTAATTTGTCGCCCGACCATTTTAGGTTCTCTCCAAATTAAGTATAATAATGTTCTTCTAACTAGTCATAGTTATTATTACTTTTTCAAGCAAGAGGAATATCTACGAGAAATATTGTTGCTTCGTACAGTGCTCACTATTGTTTCTTTATTAATTTCCTTGTCTTTTCCTTCCAAGGGGGGGGGGGGGGGGGGGGGGGGGGGGGGGGGGGGGGGGGGGGGGGGGGGGGGGGGGGGGGGGGGGGGGGTTTGATGTATGTAAGTAGAAATTTTTTGGTACTATGTGGTGTTATAAATGATTTTATTGTGGGAAGCTAAGGTATTGTATTACAAATCAAAGTATTCAGATAGTTTTACAGTAATCCTTATAAGTAACTTTGTTGTATACCATGTAAGCTACTATATAAGTATATATAAGTATTGGTGTTTGTTTGTGATTTTGTAACTTGGAAAGGGAAGAAAAACAATTGCAATACACATAAAGACCAAGAATTTTGTTATGGTCATGACATATACATTAGTTCCTCAATAAAGAGGAAAATTTAGTTCTCAATTATCTACGGCATAGAAGGAGGCCGTTTGTCATAGACTTAGTATTTTGCTTACACTTCGATCCGTGCGACGCACAAACTTTCTACTCGAAGATCCGTGCCAGCATTTTCAAGCGCTTAGCTAGATCGCTAATGCGAAAATGAGAACAATATAGAACAAAAGAGAGAGAACGGAAGATTGAAAACTTCACTATACTAAAAAGACTCTAGCATATTCCAGCAAATGTTGCTTCTTTTTAAGGCTCCCATTTCTTTGAGACTTTGAGTATACTATTATATGATAAAATTGAACTTTACCAAAAAAACTTTTTCTTCCAAAAAAGACATTACTTTACTAATTATATATAGACAAAAAACTAAAGAATTACAATTTGTTCTTTTAGTACCTTTTACTCATCCCAAGTATAGAAAAAGTTAATTAATTATAGACGATCAAAATATCCACGTGCATATATACTAGTCTGACATAATGTGGAAACTTGTTGCTTAAAATCCATGAAAGATCGAACTCATCTGGCTAGCTCTTGTTGTTAGTGAGAAGAGATATAACCTCATTGGCTAGACGGACAGTCTCGGGATCGAATCACGGGGGAGGTGTATGGGTGTGTATGTCAATTGGGGACAATGAGTCCAAATAGCATGCAACACAGCGTGCACAAGATTTCGTACGCTACGCTGGACATCGCAAAAAATAAATAAATCCATGAAAGCTTCATACCTCATAAATATTACTAGAAAGCTCATCTTGATACTTTAATTTTCATACCGGGTTTCAGTCATTGTAGTATGCTGATGGATTATGAGTAATTAATCTCAAATTGATGAAGATGTGATCCATTCATTGTAAGTAAGATTAGTAAATCAGAGTTAGTTAGACATAAAAAACACAAGATGACAACAGGAAAGAGTACACATGATCCAAAGCTGAACTAACACAGATCAATGATATTAAAATTAGGGTTTTGATTGAGATTGTGAATTGTCCTATACGCAATATTATCAATGTCCATTTGGAAGGGTTTTTTTTTCCTACTAACTGCTGAATTTGTAGGGAGAATTATAAGTCGGCAATAAGTTAAGTGAGGCGGAGAGGTGGTGGTTTGCTAATAACCTGAAATAATGTATGGACATTTGAATGAAATTTAGAACCGGAGTTTTTAACTTTGCAATATTTTGCAATATGTATGTTGCATATTTTTCTTCCAGATCTTCTGGCTCCGAGCTTGGCAAAAGATGTGTGGGTAATTTGCGACTAAACATTAAGAAACTATTGTATTTTTGCAATTTGTTACCATTGATTTCTAAATTTTGAAATCTACAACTATGAAAATTTCAACTTTACTAGTTGATATACGAACTTTTGCTTATTTTTGCAAACTATTATGACGAAGTATCACTTATTTTACAAACTCGAATGGCAAAATATGATTATGCCCCTACATTACAAATGGGTTAGGGTAGTTAAGTGTAAAGATTTAAGTTTATAGAAACAAGTTATAACGCTTGAAAATTCATAGTAACAAGTTTAAGTATGAAGTCATGATACCTAGTTATAGATTAGTTAAACTATTTAGCAAATCAAGACTCTTAGGACTCTGAAAGTGTCCATGAGATATCCTTGGTGAATAAGTCAAACTAGTACGATTATATACTAACTAGTATCATGCTATATATAGTCAAATACAACTCATGCAATTCAAGTTTTCTTGAACAATAGGAAGCTCTCGATCAGGAACGGATCCAAAAATATAAATTGGAGTAGACTAGGTGTACTAGTTGTGGGTTTAACTCCTAAAATAATCAAAAAGAAAAAAACTCAAATGAAAAAAAAAAAAACTTTTTTGGGGTGGGCTCTAAGTCATTTAAATATTTTTAAACATACATAAAATAGAAATTCATGTGGTTTGAACATTTGCCACACTTCCATGATCCGATCAAGTGTTTTCCCACTTTTAATTCTCGGATACCGTTAGTTTTATATATCATTGTGTTATTAAGGTAAGATACTTTGAAATCATGACTCGTTTAATTTGTTAATTGTACTTATGACCCATATCATTTTTGTCTTTGTTATAAGGGTAGGACGACCGAGTGGAGGGAGGGAGGGAATAGTTTCGTAATTTTTATTTTAGTATCAAGTTGATACCTATCAAAGTTGAGTGTATCAAGTTGAGAAACTTGAATAGTTGAGGACATTAGATTGTAATCTAGTCTATTTTTTATTTTGTTAATTACATTGATTATCATATATTTTCTCTTAGAAAATTTCTATAGAATCGTCTATGCAAACCAACTATTTTCCATATATATATTATAGGATATAGTTAAACATCATGCTTAATAAATTCATATAACGTAACAATATTTAAAAAAAACCAGGCACAGTCTGACTTGACATCAGAACTTGCTGGAACCCAGCGGACAAGGAGATACAAGTCAAGCTCCATGTAACTAATGTTTGATTAAAGTGTATAATAAGTATATAGTAATTATATATATTTGTTGTTCTAGTTTAATATGTTATGAAATGATGCTAGCTCTTGAATCTTGATAGTGTACTTATCCTAATTATATAAAAAAAGAAATTGATATGGCTTGTTTCTTTCAGAGGACTAGTTAAATCACCCACTTGGTTGAAGGCTGACTCTCTTCTTTCTTGCACAATATTCAATTACATATTCTAATGCACACTTGCAGATCTGCGAGGGATACTAATTAAGCGTTGCGACTTTAATTAGGACTGATGAAAGGATAAGTCCGTCGTGAAAGATTAATGTTGCAATATAGGGAAGTTATCTCCCAATATTGAAACATCATCTGATCATGCATTATACAATAGGCAGGGTCGGCCCTGAGTTCGTGGAGGTTCTCGACAAATTTTTAAAATAGGACTCATATATAATATATAAAAAAATTAAAACTGAAATAAAAATAAAGTAAAAAATGTTACAAACAAGAATTGAACGTAAGATCTCTAGCGTGCAAGTATAACATAATAACACTACACCACAATTATTTTATGTTAAAAAAGGATTATGTTTGTTAGTGCCGGGGCACAATTTTCGATGAAAAACTGAGAAAATGAAACAATTGTAAAAACAATGTTTCAAATCAACACTTCAAGGAAGGTGATTCTGAATTACGAGAATCTAAAAAGATTTCGTAATCAACAGCAATCAGATCGTAGTACTTCTAAAAAGAAGATACAATCAGAATTACTGGCAGCAACGAAGAAGGTGACTGGCGAAAGATGGAAGATGTCCTGCTGGGGTGAATTATCACCGTTGCTCAAAGTTTTATTCGCCCTACACGAACAGCTTCCAGGAACCAGCAAGTTCGTCGGAGAACTTGGAACACTCCTGCTCTTCTGACTCCTCGGATGGACTCGAACTCCCGTGCAAAAGCAACGCTGGTGCGGCGCCTTTCCTCTCTCTCGAAGGATGCCGGAAGATCAGAACTGTGTTAAAAAAATACTTCTGAATTCTCTGTTTACTTGTGCTAAAAAACACTTCGTAAACTTTCTGTGGTGGCTTCTCTTTCTTGTGTGTATCTAGCCTTGAGAGAGAGAGGATGCCTTATATAGGCACTGCAGCAACTGTTCGGTTGCCACAAAGTTAGGGACATGGTAAAAACCACCCCGAACATATAACAACCGCCCAGAACATGCAAACGCACGTTCTGCTGCAAGTTGTCCAACTGCGCGCACCCTGCGCTCCTTGCACTCTGCGCACTGAGCCACTTGCGCCAACCTGCGCCAACTGCGCGCATTGTGCCACTGCGCAAACTGTGCAGCCAGCGCACCCAGCGCAACCTATTGCGCAAATTGGCGCACAACCTGGCGCACACCCTGGCGCGCACCCTGATCGCGCGCAACCTGTGCGCAACCTGGCACGCACCCTGGTCGCGCAACCTGTGGCGCACAACGTGGCAGCGCAAGTGGCTCGCGCAACGAGCGCAACTAAAGCGCACTATGCGCACTATGCGTCTAGCGACGATGCTGACGTGCTAAGTGCAAAGTGCGCCAACAAAATGCCACATTACGCCTCATGAGCCCATGAGCCCGAGTCCGAGTCCGAGTCGCTAAGCCCCTACGGGGCTTAACTCCCATGGAAATAAATTTTCCAAGAGCAAAAAGCATGAATGCTTTAATTATTGATTTTAGCCTTTTTTCAATTAGAAAAATAATCCCACATGGCAAACCCATGTGTACCCCCACACCACATGTGCATCTCCAATAATAGCAAAGCTATATATAGAGATACAATCTCTTTGTTTTTTTCCGATGTGGGACTAAAGTTTTCTAAAGGAAAAACCAAAACTCCAAAAATCTCCCACATATCTATATATATATGGGTATAAGTGTTCCCCACAGTAACTGTCCATCATGCATTAGGAGAGATGTCGCTGACGACTTGAATCTTTCCGCATGGATCAAAAATCAGACTATAATACAAGAATGGACTAAGCCTTGTATTCTGCATCATAGCAAAAATTCTTTCCACTCACATAATGTAGTTGCATGTGCTTCTGGCTACACATTAAAGGCCCTGTGTCGGCCTGGTTTCAGTGTATAATTTTGGGCGTCTACAAGTTTACCCTCAAGAGACGGCCTA
Source organism: Iris pallida (assembly GCA_029216955.1). Taxonomy (NCBI): domain Eukaryota; kingdom Viridiplantae; phylum Streptophyta; class Magnoliopsida; order Asparagales; family Iridaceae; genus Iris; species Iris pallida. The sequence continues at coordinate 4,553,300 of JANAVB010031416.1, read as the reverse complement.
AGATCTCTTTGTCCATACACTATAGGTGAGTTCATTATAAAGAGACATGGCATGAAGCGCTTTACGCTTCCCTTGCGGTGCTACGCCGCTATGACATGGCTTAAAGCCAAGGCATTACCCCTCTCTGGGAATCACCCCACATCTGGGAACCTTTGTAGTGTCATACAACTGTAGCATGAGGCAACCGCCTCTTTGTAGTGCCAAACTACCCAGCATGAAGCCTTAGGCTCCCTTGCGTTGTTACGCCGCAACGACATGGCTTGCAAGGCCGAGGCTTCATCCCTAACCGGGTACCTCATCGTGGTGTCGTGCCACTGTAACATGAGGAACTCCTCCTCTTTGTAGTGCTGACTACACCCCTATTTATTTTAACATACAGCATTAGGCTAACTGCCTATTTGCGGTGCTACGCCGCTGTGACTTGGCTTGCAAAGTCGAGGCTTTATCCTATTCCTGGGCAGCACCCCACATATAGGAACCTCATTGTGGAGTCACCCCACTGTAGCATGGAGTTTCACTCCTTGTAGTGCTGCTCTACCGTGCTTCCTGTAAAGCACACCAGGCATTCACTCTGCCTGAGAACTCATTAAGGCAATTAAGCCAACCTTTTCACAGGAACCGTTTTCTGCAGAAAACAACAGTAGACAACAGTGGTTATAGGTCCGTAACCTCTCCATGCCCATGGAACATGTACCCACCGTTCCTGATATTCTTCCGATTAGTGCTCCTCCCTTGAACCAAAAGCTAGATGCCTAGTATATAAATCTTTGAACTAATAGCATAAAACTTTATGGTAGGAATACAATAATACAATATCAGAATGCCTTCAAGCCTATTTTACAAGCTGTGTCATCGACCAGCTGGTGCTTGAGGCCCTTGGTGAACGGATCCGCCAGGTTCTCCTGACTACGAACATCAATCACTGTAATAACACCTCTCTTGACAAGATCGTGTACTGCCCTGTGCTTCAACCGCACTGTCCTCTTCTTCCCGTTGAAGAGGTCATTTGATGCCACCCGCCGCAGTCGCCTGGTTGTCGCAGTATATCGGTATCGTCGGTATTTGCGCCCCAACCATTGAAAGATCATACATGAGCTCCCGAAGCCATTCTGCTTCTTCGGCTGCGGTATCAAGTGCAAAGAACTCAGATTTTATGGATGACCGCGAGAGCATAGTCTGCTTCTTCGACTTCCACGATATAGCAGCTCCACCCATTGTGAAAATTAATCCACCTATGGACCTCTCGCTCTCCACCTCTGAGCACCAACTGGCATCACTGAAGCCTTCCACTACCGGCGGATCTCCGCTGTAGTACAGTACATATGTCTGAGTCTTCTTGAGATATCTCATTACCCGTTTCACAGCTTTCCAGTGTTCAGCACCTGGGTTACTCGTGAAACGACTCAGCATTCCCATGGCGAAAGCTATGTCAGGCCTTGTGGCAGTAGTAGCATACATCAAACTCCCGATTACGCTTGAATACTCCAGCTGCCTGACGCTTTCCCCTGAATTAGGCTTCAGCTTCAGATCACACCTGTACGGCGTATCGATCCCTGGAAGATCCCGATACCCATAACGAGTGATCATTTTCTCAATAAATGAGACTGTGACAGCGCTAGTCCAGTGTCTGTCCGGATGATCTTGATCCCTAAGATCACATCAGCTTCTCCCAAGTCCTTCATACTGAACTTGCTTGAGATGAATTTTTTTGTCTCCGTGACACAGCTAATATCCGTACCTAGGATAAGCATGTCGTCAACGTACAGACAAACGATCACAACCTCTTCCATCAGCGAACTTCGTGTAAACACACTTGTCCGTATCGCTGACCATGTAGCCATTTGACCTTATAACTTTTTCAAATTTCTCATGCCACATCTTGGGAGCCTGTTTAAGACCGTACAAAAAATTTCACCAACTTGCAGACTGTCTTCAAGACCCCTGATGACAAATCCCTCTGGCTGTTGCATGTAAATCTCTTCGGTCAGCTCACCATTTAGGAAAGCTGTATTCACATCCATCTGATGTATCACCATCTTATGTATTGCTGCGAGAGCAATCAACATTCTGATGGTAGTCATCCGGGCTACTGGAGCATACGTATCAAAATAGTCAATCCTCTGCTTCTGAGAAATCCCTTGGCTACCAACCTAGCCTTGAACTTGTCAATAGTTCCGTCTGCTTTCATCTTCTTCTTGAAGATCCATTTGCATCCGATGGGTTTCGCTCCTTCAGGAAGATCAACCAACACCCAAGTGTTATTTGAGGTGATGGAATCAATTTCATTGTCAATCGCCTTCTTCCAGAAAACTGCGTCTCTGGTCTTCATCGCCTCATCATAGGTAAGCGGATCAGCTTCCACATGATAGGTGACAAAGTCACTTCCGAAGTCCTTCGGCCTCCTCACTCGCTTCGTTGATGGCTCAGCGAGATTTGGTTCAACCGTTGTTTCAACAACAACATCTTCTTGGACCACATCTTCATTGAAGACCTGCGCACCCTCATTATTCTCTGGAACATCCGCAAAAACAATATTCTTGTGCCTTGCAAACTTGTCTTCAAAATATTCTGCGTCGCGAGATTCGATGATATGATTTGATTCAATATCATGAAATCTCCGAGCATCACTCTTCTCGACATACCCCAAGAAGATCGTCTTAGTAGTCCTTGTCCCAAGCTTCTGAATCTTCAGATCTGGAAGCTTGACATACGCCAGACACCCCCACACTCGAATGACATTCAAGTTAGGTCTGACCTTGAACCAGAGTTCATGTGGAGTAACGTCATAAGTTGCATGAGGCACTCTATTTAGAATAAAAGTGGCCGTCAATACTGCTTCTCCCCAGTAGCACTTTGGAAGACCCGCAGTCAACAGCATTGAGTTAATTATTTCTGTTAACGTTCTGTTCTTCCTCTCTGCTACTACATTTGATTGAGAAGAGTACGGAGCCGTAGTCTCATTGACAATTCCATGTTCTTTGCAGAACGATGCGAATTCATGAGACCTGTACTCCCCACCTCGATCACTTCTTATCCTTTTGAGTTGTTGTCCAGTCTGCCGCTCAGCTTCGGCTTTGAACTCCTTGAACTTCTCGAATGCTTCGTCTTTAGCCTTCAGCAAGTAGACGAACGCATACTTTGAGAATTCATCGATGAAGGTTATGAAATACTTCATCCCGGCCTTGTAGAGAACTGTTTGAAGTCACAGATATCGGAGTGTACCAACTCCAGAAGATCTGTACTTCGATTAACCCGAGAAAAAGGTTTCCTTGTGATCTTTGTTTGAGCACAAACTTCACATTTCTCTACCTTACCCCCACACTTGGAGATAAGTCCTAGACTAGACATTTTGTTTATTCGTTTACAATGAACATGTCCTAGCCTATTATGCCACAACTCAAGAGTATAAGCAGAAGGAGTGATTTTATTAATCATATTAATTACATTGGACTGATTTACAAGCTGAATTTTGAACATTCCTTCGTATAAAAAGCTTTCCCGAAATATGTTTCCTTGATAGACAACACCATCTGGCCAGCATTGATGTCCATCCTGAGGCCTACTTTGCAGAGTAGGCCTCCTGAGATCAGGTTCTTGGCGATAGCAGGTACGTGCTTCACGCCTTGAAGCGTCAGAGACTTCTCCGAAGTCAGCTTCAATACCACCGTCCCGATCCCGAGCACTTCAGCTTGTGCCTGGTTCGCCATCATAACCACTTCAGAAGTAGGTGTATAGGTGGTAAACCACTCCTTACTGGAGCAGACATGGCAGAAGGCTCCAGTGTCTACCCACCAGTCAGAGTCAGTCCTTACCGCATCAACCTGCACAATCATAGCAACAACATCAGTGATCATAGATACCTTACTAGGCTCTCCTTGCTCTGATTGCTTGGTCTTTTCTTTGCATTCATTCTTGAAGTGGCCCTTCTTGCCACACTTGAAACAAGGCATCTGAGACTTTGCCTTCTTTCGCTTGAAGGAAGTCCCCTTCACATTCAGATTGTTAGGGTCCTTCTTCTTGCTGTGGGAAGCCGCCTGCTTTCCCCCTTGGTTCTTTGGTATGAACCAGATTGGCGTTAGCCAATTGCTTGGACAGTACGTCTACCTTCAGTTGAGCCTGCATCTGGTCTTCAATATAGATTTCCTGTAAGAGATCTTCAAGGCTGATCTCTAGCTTCTTCCTATGCATGTTTGCATAGAACTTACTCCACCCAGCGGAGAGCTTTGAGACAATCCCTCCAACAACAAACTTGTCAAGGAGGGGCATCGCCTCGTCTTCCAACTTCTGTCGCAGCTTCAGAAATTCTTTACCTGCGGCAACATGGACTTCTCGTTCTCAAAGAGCCATTTGTTATATTTTCAACCACAAATATCTTGCTCCTGTTCTTGTCTTCTTCGTACAGTTTCTCCAGAGACTCCCATATGTCTCTGGCAATTGGTTTTTTACTGTAGGATTCTGGTAGGGAATCCTCCATAGCATTCAGGATAAGCAGCCTACAAATGCTATTTCTCTTCTCCACTTGGCCAGAAGTTTAGTAGCCGCAGTGACTGCGGCAGCAGACCCAGTATCTGGAACGGTAGGTTCCTCTTCAATAAGTACATGATCAACGTCTCTGAGTTGAAGAGTGAGATAAACCTTCCTCTTCCAGACTTGATAATGCTCTCCATCAAACTTTTCTAACTTACAAAAGTCAGTATTGAGGAGTGAAGCATTAACGTTTTCTATCGTAGCAATAAAGCTTTGAGATTGTTAGTGCCGGGGCACAATTTTCGATAGAAAACTGAGAAAATGAAACATTTGTAAAAATAATGTTTCAAATCAACACTTCAAGGAAGGTGATTCTGAATTACGAGAATCTAAAAAGATTTCGTAATCAACAACAATCAGATCGTAGTACTTCTAAAAAGAAGATACAATCAGAATTACTGGCAGCAACGAAGAAGGTGTGTCACGACCCGCACCCAGTGTAAGGGCACGAGAAGTAACGAACGCCCAGCCTACGTCACAGTGTCGACGGTAGAACGCTGTCCTGAGTCACCATATCTAACACAATCTAAATAAGCTATGAATAGAGAGTAAAATAATACGTAACTCAATCACAATACTAAGATGGAATAGAAGAAGAACCTCAAGAGAGTCACAATAAAAGTCTAGGTGTAAACCACCAGAAATAATCTCAAGTACAACTCATAAAGTCTCAAACAGAAAATATAAATAAAGTACTAAGTCTCAGCTAGACTATGGGCAAGTCCTCAGCGACTGTGGGATCCTCCTGTGGGTCCGCGTCGCCAGTGTCATCTAAGTCAATGCCATAATAAGTAGGACAGTACTCCTCATCATCACATGTAAAATTTTTAACATGCCCAGTCAGGACGGAACGTGCACATATCTCTCACAACAGTTCATATCAGGAATGGACATATAAAGTAAGCTATAGAAAACTATACATGAACCGCTGTAAAGAGAAATCAACAAGAGAGAAGATATAAACTGAGATATAATATGATAATAGAGAAATATAACCTTCTACGTGAATCAGAGCATGAATTGGTTATGTAAACGGTTTGGATTGTACATGAATACAGCTAAGGAGTGCACATGGATACAACTACTGGGGATAATGATCACATAACCAAACACACTCTCCCTGCCCCCAATCAATACACAAGGATCAATACATGTTATGTTATTGCACATGGATATCAACTACTATATACATGGAGCTCATATGGTCATGAGTGTACATGAATAACATATGAGTGCACATGGATAAATATGAATACATGGAGTACATGATGACCATGATAAAGTACATGAACATGACATACTCGATGTATCCGAGGGGATAACATCGCATGAAAAGATCCAGAGGGTACTGATCCGTGTGAACGTCGTGTCAGCATCAAGTATACTAGTCTATAACAAGAGTACATATCCAAAGAAGTATGAAAAGATCAGAGAATGTACTCGTCTGGCAATCCGAACTGCTGATGATGAAAAGTGACTGGACTGGAGTAATAAGATCCTATTTAAAAACAACCACATGTCATGATACAATCTAAAACATCATAAGGAAAACCTTCAATGCAAATTCTACATGATTTGGGTCAATCTAAGTCAAAGTCAACCTTGGGTCAACTTTGGTCAACCAGACTAGTCAAACTAGGTCAAAGTTAGGTCAACTAACCTATAAGTCAATTCTTAGGTCACTACTAGTCCTAGTGTTGATTTTGGGTGTTGAGTTGGTGTTTTCTTAGGTTTCTAAGGGAGCACAAGCCTAATCAACCAATGAAATTTACATAACACCTTAACTCACAATACCCTATGTCTAATACCCACACCTTAGACATATACCAAACTCTAGGCTAGGTATTTCTTAGTAAGTTTTCTAGTAAAATAGGGTAATCTCAATTCCTAAATCCTCACACTCAACCAATGCACCCTCACACTCAACCAATGCACCTTCACACTCAACCAATGCACCCTCACACTTGGGCTTATGCACTAGGCCAAGCCTGTGTTGCTACTGCCATTGCAGTTTTCCCATTGATGCAGCAACTGTTGCAATTGCAGGCCTCACTGCTACTGTTATAGCAGTTAGCCTACACCCAAACCTTCATCCCAAAACACACATACATATATACTTCTAAAAAACCAAATTCCTATTTTAACTACAACAACAATCCCTAACTAACCCTCAAACTTAACTAACAGTTGACTGATCTATTGAACTAACTTGGCATTTCTAATTCCTAACTAACAATCAATTAAACTTGGCATTAACTGAAACAATCCTAAATCATGATCAACCTACCAATCTAAATATCAGTTATAGGAATACCTATCTCATGATACTCTATATTGGTTATACTCGAACACCCCATGTCAAAACCAAACTCGAACACACCCTCTCCATTATGCAAACTAGTAGATACTCCTAGATAGGTCATATAGGATCTGTAGGTTGATTTTACACAGAAACCACATGAAATCTGAACTGGAACAAAACAAAAGAAAACTGAAATAAGAAAAACCTGGAACTCGAATACCCGATACTCAAACCCACACCTAACATGACCTAAAATATTCGAAACTCTAGCAATAATCGAAACCAAAGGTTGGTAACGTTTCTCGTGTATGAACATGAACTTCAGGTGCAATTGTGTCCAAGAAAATAGGACACGAAGTGTCCAGGATACGTGAGTATCAAAACTGGAACCCAGTCCTCGTGCACGCGTGTCACGCGACCTAGGGCTCGACACAGAACAAATTATGACACGTGGTCGCTCCTACATGTAGCCCACATATAGGGCTACATGCCCACGTGTCTGTACTGGCCACACGACGCGTGTCCGAGTCGCACGAAACGCGTATCGAACGCCAAAAACTGGCGCGCGTGCGACAGGCCAAATCCAGTGCCACATCGATTTCTCTCTCGACTCTCCACGAAACCCAACCAAATTTTATGGGCACCATGTCAGACATGGCCCCTACCCACTCACCAAATATTTCATGTCGAAGTGTTGTGTCCAGCGAGAACGGACACAGCAGCAGCAGGACACGCGCAACGGTCCTCGTGCAGTGCGTGCGTGTCCACTTTTGGACACGAATACGTGTCAAATCTTGCACAACCCTAGGGTTTAGGAATCCCTACATCTAGGCCTATCAAATCACAAAATTAGTTTGCAATAATAACAGTATTAAATTCTAAGTGACAAATCATCGAACACATTAAACCCTAATCTGATACGTGTCCGACACGCCTATCAAACAGACACGAAATTTCACCAAACTTCATGGGCGGGTCGAGGGTACCTAGATGCATGCTACCATAAAGAAAAATCAGGAAAAACTATAGTGTTTAGGTGTTTGCCTATTGAGAGTTGAAATATCAATGAAACTGACTCTTCGATCAATGAGACGACCAGTTTCCACTGAGCAAATGCCTCCAACTCCTTGCTAGCAATGCTCCAGCAAGTTCTCCTCCTTCCTACAATCACAACGCACTTCATTTGAGGTAAAACGGAGGTCGGATGAAAAAGTTAGGGTTTTGGAGAGCTGGAAACTAGGGTTTTGTAAAGAGGGTGTTAAAACTAATGCAAATGCTTATATAGGGAGGGGGGTTTCCTATTTGGCTGGCCATGCTAGTCCTCCTAGGGTTAGGGTTGGTTCATGGGCCCCTCTTCTCTATCTAAGTTGAGTTTAAGCCCATTAACAGAAAGGCTTAAAAGGCCAATTCATTAAATAGCCTAAAAATGGTCAAATGGCCTTCTAAATTGAACCAAAGCCTAAAATAAATTCTAATTAGCTAAATAATCCTCATATGTCATGGTTAGCCTCTAATATAGATTTTCTAAGGTTAACCCAAATGCTAAATCAAACACAAGTCAATAGTATCTTAAAAATCACAAAATGACTAAAATGACTAATTACCCTTATTTCAAAAAGTGGGTGCTACAAGTCTACCCTCCTTAAAAATAATTTCGTCCTCGAAATTAAAGGCAAGCTGCATAAGTAGGAAAGATAGAAATTATACCTCACGACTGAAAAAGATAAGGGTACTGCTCGCGCATCTCATCCTCCCTCTCCCAAGTAGACTCACCGGAGGAGTGATGCCTCCATGCTACGTGAACTAATAGTATTGTCTGGTTCCTCATCACCTTCTTCCGTCGATCCAGAATCTTCATAGGCTGCTCTGGATAACGAAGAGTAGGTCCCACCTCAATCTCAGAATGGTCCAGTACATGGCTAGGATCTGCCACATACCGTCTCAACTGCGATACGTGGAATACATTGTGGACCCCCGCTAAGGAAGAAGGTAAGTCCAGTCTGTATGACACGTCACCGACCCTTTCGTTGATAACGAAAGGTCCGACATAGCGTGGGCTAAGCTTCCCTCCTCCACCGAAATGAATAGTGCCTCGAGTCGGTGAAATTCTCAAGAATACCATATCTCCAACCTAGCACAAGCATGGTCTCAATTAACAAAACAATCACACAATTAACAAAACACAAACAACAAAATTCTAATCCTAAGTCTAAGCTATACCTCAAACTGCAAAGGTCTTCGGTGGCTATCGGCCCAATGCCGCTGTCTGTCCTGTGCCACGCGAAGTCGATCCCTGATGAGCTTCACCTTCTCGACTGCGTCAACAACCATCTCCGGTCCCAATAAAGCTCTCTCTCCAACGTCATCCCAAGACAAGGGAGTACGACATCTACGTCCGTACAAGGCCTCGAATGGTGACATCTCAATACTGGCTTAGAAGCTGTTATTGTATGCAAACTCTACCAAATGCAAATGGTCCTCCCAAGAACCTCCAAAATCTAGGACACAAGTTCGCATTATGTCCTCGAGAGTCTGAATAGTCCTCTCCGACTGTCCGTCCGTCTGAGGGTGGTATGCAGTACTAAATTTGAGCTGAGTACCCAAACTAGTCTGTAAACTCTGCCAAAAATAGGAAGTAAAGCGACTATCCCGATCCGAGACAATGCTCACCGGAACTTCATGTATCCTGACAATCTGCCGCATATACAACTCTGCTAGCTTCTCCGTAGATGTTCCCACTTTGAATGGCAAAAAGTGGGCCGATTTGGTCAACCTGTCCACGATGACCCAAATTGCGTCTTTTCCTCCTAGTGTACGCGGCAATCCCGAAACAAAATCTATCGTGATGTGCTCCCACTTCCACTCCGGAATGGGCAATGGCTACAATAGTCCTCCTGGCCTCTGTCTCTCTGTCTTAATCTACTGGCAGACTAGGTACCTGGCTACGAAGCATGCTACCTCCCGCTTCATTCCATACCACCATACATGGTCCTTCAAGTCTCTATACATCTTATTGGCACCTGGATGCATAGTATACTGAGAGCGATGGGCCTCCTACATAACCTGCTCCCGAAGCTCTCCGCTAGGCACACACAGTCTGGAACCGTGCCTCAATGTGCCGTCCTCCGCAATGACGAACTCCATATCTGCCAATCCTGCTCGAACCTGCTCTCGGATGTACCGCAGAGTAACATCGTCGAACTGAGCTGACTTGATCCTCTCCATCAAGTCTGACTGAATCTGCAGGCCCCACATCTGCATCTGAACTCCTGGCACGATCACTTCGATCCCCAAACTCTCCAAATCTGCTAATAGATGACGATCCATCGTCAAGCACATAGCTACCGGATACCTACTCAAGGTATCGGTAACTACGTTGGCCTTTCCTAGATGGTACTGCAATGAAATATCGAAGTCCTTCATCAACTCCAACCATCTGCGCTGTCTCATGTTGAGCTCTTTCTGTGTAAACACATACTTCAAGCTCTTGTGGTCTGTGGAGATCTCCACACGCTCTTCGTATAGATAGTGCTTCCACAGCTTCAGAGCAAAGATAACCGCCGCCAACTCCAAGTCATGGGTAGGGTAGTTCTTCTCATGCGGACGTAACTGCCTGGATGAATAGGCAATCACCTTCCCATGCTGCTGCAAGACACAACCCAAACCCTTCCCTGAGGCGTCACTGTAGATAGTGAACCCGTCTGATCCTGATGGCAATGTCAAAATTGGGGCTGTTGTCAGTTGCTTCTTTAGCTCATCGAAAGCAACCTGACACTCCTCTGACCAGACAAACTCTACGTCCTTCAGGTCAGCCTAGTCAATGGCTCTGCAATCCGGGAAAAATCCTAAACAAACCTCCTGTAGTACCCCCGCCAATCCTAGAAAGCTCCTGATCTCTGCAACTGAACTCGGTGCTGTCCATGCCTCAACTGCTTTGATCTTCTTCGGGTCGACTGAGATCCCATCTCCGGTCACCACATGACCTAAGAAATCAACTCGATCCAAGAAGAACTCACACTTCGAGAGCTTTTTGTACAGCTGCTCCTTCCTGAGAGTCTCCAGCACCACTCTCAAATGTTTCTCATGCTCCTCTGGGGTCTTCGAATACACTAAAATGTCATCGATGAACACCACCACGAACTTGTCCAAGTACTGGTGGAACACCTTGTTTATCAAGTTCATGAACACCGCCGGGGCGTTAGTTAATCCAAACGGCATCACCATGAACTCAAACTGGCCGTACCGAGTCCTGAAAGCTGTCTTCGGAATATCCTCCTTCTTCACCTTCACTTGATGATATCCTGACCTCAGATCAATCTTGGAAAATACCTTCGCTCCGCTCAGCTGGTCGAACAGGTCATCGATCCTCGGCAGCGGGTACTTGTTCTTGATCGTAAGGCTGTTGAGTTCCTGTAGTCGATACACATCCGTACCGACCCATCCTTCTTCGGTACAAAGAGTACTGGCGCACCCCATGGTGAAGAACTCGATCGGATGAAGCCTTTGTCCTGCAACTCATCCACTTGCTTCTTCAGCTCCACAAGCTCACTATTGTTCACCTCTATAGACATGTTGAGATATCGGCTCTGTGCCGGGTATCAAGTCTATAGAGAACTCCACATCCCTGTCCGGAGGTAATCCTGGCAACTCTTCCGGAAACACATCCATAAACTCAGCTATTAGTGGATGTGGCACACTCTTCTCCTCTACTGAAGCTCCGCAGAAAACTCTGCTGCTCTACTCTGACTCCCGTCTGGTGAACTCGAACTCTGGCTCTCCTGGCATGCTGAAAAGAACTCTACCCCTGCGGCAATCTATACTAGCATGGTGCCTGCTCAACCAATCCATACCAAGTACAATATCGTAGTTCGGTAGTGGCATCACGAGCAGACTCACACCCAGTTCTCGGCCTCCCAAAACTACTTTCCGATTCTTACAAATATTACTGACGAGGATAATACCACCCCCAGTCGTGATCTTGCAAGTCCTAGGCAAAGGTTCAGAAGAAAGATGGTGTCAAATGGCAAAAGATACAGACACGAAGCTATGGAAAGCACCCGAATCAAATAATATGAATGCGGGAAAAGAGTCGATAAGAACAGAACCTGCTATCAGATCGCCTACTGCCTCGGTATCCTCCGCTGCCATGGCGAAAGCTCGCCCCTGCTGGCCTCCTCTGGCCTGCTGTTGATGCTGAACAAACTTCTACTGCTGAGTCGGTAAGGGTCCTCTCTGCTGCTCCACTGGTGCCTTGGTCCCTGTTCCCTGTCCTTTACGCCCGAAAGCTTCAGGACAGTCCCTCAACTGATGCTCTGATGAACCACAGAGTAGGCACTTGCCTAACCTCTTCCTGCACTCACTCCACTTGTGCCCTGGCTTCTTACAAAATCACAAGTAGTGGCCTGTTGCTGTCTCGGTGCCTGCTGACCCTGTCTCTGCTGTGCCTGCTGGAATGGCCTCTGCTGCTGGAAAGACTTCTGCTGATGCTGCTGCTGAAGATGGGGCTTCTTGGCTGGTCCTCCACTGCCACTGGCGGCATGGAAATCATGGCCTCTCTTCTGCTTTAGCTCCAAATCATCCTCTGCTGCCATGGCTCCCATCAGAATCTCCTCAAATGTAGCATTCCTGTTGCTCTTGGTTAAGGACTTGACTTCCTTAACCAAACCCTTCCTGAATCTCCTAGCCTACGCTGTCTCACTAAGGCCCTCCACAAATCTGCCCAGGCGACAGAACTCTCCGGCGTACTCCTCTACAGTCTGGTTCACCTGAACCAGGTTCTCAAACTGCGTCTCCAACGCGCCAAGTGCAGTATCGGAAAAGAACTTCTCCTTGAAAAGCCTCTTAAAATCCTTCCAAGGTTGCCCCTTAGTACCAACCCTGGGGTCGGTCTGGTACCAAGTGCGGGCAAGGTCCTACATCATACTGTCTGCTGCTTCCACCTGGAGTATAGCCGGTATCTCTGCGAGACGGAAAATCTCCTCTATGTGCTCGATCCAGTCATCCGCGTAAAGGATACCCTCTGTACCCTTGAAGTCCCGCGGCCTCATCTTCTGGAAGTCCTGAATACCTGGAGTCCTCTGCTGGTATGGCTGAATCTGACCTCCTTGGGGTGGGGCAGTTGCCCTCTCTACTGCCACCATCGCTAACTGGTGGGCATTATCAATGCCCTGCCTCATGTCATCTGTCTGGCGTCGCTGTATCTCCATCATCTGCTGAATGAGAGCGAAATACTGTGCCGCATCAATTATCCCCTGGGGCGGTAGTGGTAGCATCCCCTGTACTCCTGGGTAGTCCCTAGAACTGGTGGAGGAACACCCCCAAAAGTAGCAGATGGGCCCACCTGAGCTGGAACAAGAGGTACTGTGGTCCCTGGAGCCTGCTGGGTCGGACGAGAAGTAGCCGTCCTCTCAGTGGTATCCCAGGAACCAGAGCACTGCGATCGTATCTCCACCATCCTGAAGACAGATCAAACAAGGAATTAATTACTGAAAAAAAAAGCAAAATCATCAAAGGAGGACAGTTGTTTTCAAAAGGAGACAATTAACAGCAAGAATTGATAAGAGTTTTTCCTAATGTGATTGAGTACCTTAATTTATTCCTATATCCTACTGCAGGTTGTAATGATACTCTAGTTCGAGTACCACTACGAATCACACTAGTTGTGATTGTGACCTGCATGGGCCACCACTAAAAACGTGTCACGACCCGCACCCAGTGTAAGGGCACGAGAAGTAACGAACACCCAGCCTACGCCGCAGTGTCGGCGGTAGAACGCTGTCCTGAGTCACCATATCTAACACAATCTAAATAAGCTATGAATAGAGAGTAAAATAATACGTAACTCAATCACAATACTAAGATGGAATAGAAGAAGAATCTCAAGAGAGTCACAATAAAAGTCTAGGTGTAAACCACCAAAAATAATCTCAAGTACAACTCATAAAATCTCAAACAAAAAATACAAATAAAGTACTAAGTCTCAGCTAGACTATGGGCAAGTCCTCAGCGACTGTGGGATCCTCCTGTGGGTCCACGTCGCCAGTGTCATCTAAGCCAATGCCATAATAAGTAGGACAGTACTCCTCATCACCTGTAAAATTTTAACATGCCCAGTCAGGACGGAACGAGCACATATCTCTCACAACAGTTCATATCAGGAATGGACATATAAAGCAAGCTATAGAAAACTATACATGAACCACTATAAAGAGAAATCAACAAGAGAGAAGATATAAACTGAGATATAATATGATAATAGAGAAATATAACCTTCTACGTGAATCAGAGCATGAATTGGTTATATAAACGGTTGGGTTGCACATGGATACAGCTAAGGAGTGCACATGGATACAACTACTGGGGATAATGATCACATAACCAACACACTCTTCCTCGCCCCCAATCAATACACAAGGATCAATACATGTTATGTTATTGCACATGGATATCAACTACTGTATACATGGAGCTCATATGGTCATGAGTGTACATGAATAACATATGAGTGCACATAGATAAATATGAATACATGGAGTACATGATGACCATGATAAAGTACATGAACATGACATACTCGATGTATCCGAGGGGATAACATCGCATGAAAAGATCCAGAGGGTACTGATCCGTGTGAACGTCGTGTCAGCATCAAGTATACTAGTCTATAACAAGAGTACATATCCAAAAAAGTAGAAAAGATCAGAGAATGTACTCGCCTGGCAATCCGAACTGCTGATGAGAAAGTGGACTGGACTGGAGTAATAAGATCCTATTTAAAACAACCACATGTCATGATACAGTCTAAAACATTATAAGGAAAACCTTCAATACAATTTCTACATGATTTGGGTCAATCTAAGTCAAAGTCAACCCTGGGTCAACTTTGGTCAACCAACTAGTCAAACTAGGTCAAAGTTAGGTCAACTAGCCTATAAGTCAATTCTTAGGTCACTACTAGTCCTAGTGTTGATTTTGGGTGTTGAGTTGGTGTTATCTTAGGTTTCTAAGGGAGCACAAGCCTAATCAACCAATGAAATTCACATAACACCTTAACTCACAATACCCTATGTCTAATACCCACACCTTAGACATATACCAAACTCTAGGCTAGGTATTTCTTAGTAAGTTTTCTAGTAAAATAGGGTAATCTCAATTCCTAAATCCTCACACTCAACCAATGCACCCTCACACTCAACCAATGCACCTTCACACTCAACCAATGCACCCTCACACTTGGGCTTATGCACTAGGCCAAGCCTGTGTGCTACTTGCCATTGGAGTTTTCCCACTGATGCAGCAACTGTTGCAATTGCAGGCCTCACTGCTACTGTTACAGCAGTTAGCCTACACCCAAACCTTCATCCCAAAACACACATACATATATACTTCTAAAAAACCAAATTCCTATTTTAACTACAACAACAATCCCTAACTAACCCTCAAACTTAACCAACAGTTGACTGATCTATTGAACTAACTTGGCATTTCTAATTCCTAACTAACAATCAATTAAACTTGGCATTAACTGAAACAATCCTAAATCATGATCAACCTACCAATCTAAATATCAGTTATAGGAATACCTATCTCATAATACTCTATATTGGTTATACTCGAACACCCCATGTCAAAACCAAACTCGAACACACCCTCTCCATTATGCAAACTAGTAGATACTCCTAGATAGGTCATATAGGATCTGTAGGTTGATTTATATAGAAACTACATGAAATCTGAACTGGAACAAAACAAAAGAAAACTGAAATAGGAAAAACCTGGAACTCGAATACCCGATACTCAAACCCATACCTACATGACCTAAAATATTTGAAACTCTAGCAATAATCGAAACCAAAGGTTGGTAACGTGTCTCGTGTATGAACATGAACTTCAGGTGCAATTATGTCCAAGAAAATAGGACACAAAGTGTCCAGGATACGTGAGTATCAAACTGGAACCCAGTCCTCGTGCACCGCGTGTCACGCGACCTAGGGCTCGACACAGAACAAATTATGACACGTGGTCGCTCCTACATGTAGCCCACATATAGGGCTACATGCCCACGTGTCTGCACTGGCCACACGACGCGTGTCCGAGTCGTACGACACGCGTATCGGACGCCAAAAACTGGCACGCGCGCGACAGGCCAAATCCAGTGCCACGTCGATTTCTCTCTCGACTCTCCACGAACCCAACCAAATTTATGGGCACCATGTCAGACATGGCCCCTACCCACTCACCAATATTTCGTGTCAAAGTGCTGTGTTTAGCGAGAATGGACACAGCAGCAGCAGGACACGCGCACGGTCCTCGTGCAGCGCGTGCGTGTCCACTTTTGGACACGAATACGTGTCAAATCTTGCACAACCCTAGGGTTTAGGAATTCCTACATCTAGGCCTATCAAATCATGAAATTAGTTTGCAATATAACAGTATTAAATTCTAAGTGACAAATCATCGAACACATTAAACCCTAATCCGATACGTGTCCGACACGTCTATCAAACAGACACAAAATTTCACCACAACTTCATGGGTGGGTCGAGGGTACCTAGATGCATGCTACCATGAAGAAAAATCAGGAAAAACTATAGTGTTTAGGTGTTTACCTATTGAGAGTTGAAATATCAATGAAACTGACTCTTCGATCATGAGACGACCAGTTTCCACTGAGCAAACGCCTCCAACTCCTTTCTAGCAATGCTCCAGCAAGTTCTCCTCCTTCCCACGATCACAATGCACTTCGTTTGAGGTGAAACGGAGGTCGGATGAAAAAGTTAGGATTTTAGAGAGCTGAAAACTAGGGTTTTGTAAAGAGGGTGTCAAAACTAATGCAAATGCTTATATAGGGAGGGGGGTTTCCTGTTTGGCCGACCATGCTAGTCCTCCAAGGGTTAGGGTTGGTTCATGGTCCCCTCTTCTCTATCTAAGTTGAGTTTAAGCCCATTAACAGAAAGGCTTAAAAGGCCAATTCATTAAATAGCCTAAAAATGGTCAAATGGCCTTCTAAATTGAACCAAAGCCTAAAATAAATTCTAATTAGCTAAATAGTCCTCATATGTCATGGTTAGCCTCTAATATGGATTTTCTAAGGTTAACCCAAATGCTAAATCAAACACAAGTCAATAGTATCTAGAAAATCACAAAATGACTAAAATGACTAAATACCCTTATTTCAAAAAGTAGGTGCTACAAGGTGACTGGCGTAAGATGGAAGATGTCCTGCTGGGGTGAATTACCACCATTGCTTAAAGCTTTATTCACCCTACACGAACAGCTTCCAGGAACCAGCAAGTTCGTCGGAGAACTTGGAACACTCTTGCTCTTCTGACTCCTCGGATAGACTCGAACTCCCGTGCAAAAGCAACGTTGGCGCGGCACCTTTCCTCTCTCTCGAAGGCTGCTGGAAGATCAGAACTGTGTTAAAAAATACTTCTGAATTCTCTGTTTACTTGTGCGAAAAAACACTTCATAAACTTTATGTGGTGGCTTCTCTTTCTTGTGTGTATCTAGCCTTGAGAGAGAGAGGATGCCTTATATAGGCCATGCAGCAACTGTTCGGTTGCGACAAAGTTGGGGCATGGTAAAAACTATTCCGAACATGTAGCAACCGCCCAGAACATGCAAACGCACGTTCTGCTGTAAGTTGCCCAACTGCGCGCACCCTGTGCTCCTTGCACTCCGCACACTGAGCCACTTGCGCCAACCTGTGCCAACTGCGCACAACTGCGCCACTGCGCAAATTGTGCAGCCAGCGCACCCAGCGCAACCTGTGCGCAACCTGTGCGCAACCTGGAGCGCAACCTGGCGCACACCCTGGCGCGCACCCTGATCGTGCAACAAGTGGCACGCAACCTGTGCGCAACCTGGCATGCACCCTGGTCGTGCAACCTGTGACGCACAACGTGGCAGCACAAGTGGCTCGCGCAACGAGCGCAACTAAAGCGCACTATGCGCCTAGCGATGATGCTGACGTGCTAAGTGCAAAGTGCGCCAACAAAATGCCACATTACGTCTCATGAGCCCATGAGCCCGAGTCCGAGTCCGAGTCCGAGTCGCTAAGCCCCTAAGGGGCTTAGCTCCCATGGAAATAAATTTCCCAAGAGCAAAAAGTATGAATGCTTTAATTGTTGATTTAAGCCTTTTTCTAATTAGAAAAATAACCCCACATGGCAAACCCATATGCACCTCCACACCACATGTGCATCTCCAATAATAGCAAAGCTAATATATAGAGATATAATCTCTTTGTTTTTTCCGATGTGGGACTAAAGTTTTCTAAAGGAAAAACTAAAACTCCAACAATCTCCCACATATCTCTATATATATGGGTATAAGTGTTCCCCATAGTAACTGTCCGTCATGTATTAGGAGAGATGTCGCTGACGACTTGAATCTTCCCGCATGGATCAAAAATCAGACTATAATACAATAATGGACTAAGCCTTGAATTCTGCATCATAGCTGAAATTCTTTCCACACACATAATGTAGTTACATGTGCTTCTGGCTGCACATTAAAGGCCATGTGTCAGCCTGGTTTCAGTGTATAATTTTGGGCGTCTACAAGTTTACCCTCAAGAGACGGCCTGAGATCTCTTTGTCCATACACTATAGGTGAGTTCATTAAAAAGAGACATGGCATGAAGCGCTTTGTGCTTCCCTTGCGGTGCTACGCCGCTATGACATGGCTTAAAGCCAAGGCATTACCCCTCTCTGGGAATCACCCCACATCTGGGAACCTTTGTAGTGTCATACTACTGTAGCATGAGGCAACCGCCTCTTTGTAGTGCCAAACTACCCAGCATGAAACATTAGGCTCCCTTGCGGTGTTACGCCATAACGACATGGCTTGCAAGGCCGAGGCTTTATCCCTAACCGGGTACCTCATCGTGGTGTCATGCCACTGTAACATGAGGAACTCCTCCTCTTTGTAGTGCTGACTACACCCCTCTTTATTTTAACATACAGCATTAGGCTAACTGCCTATTTGCGGTGCTACGCTGCTGTGACTTGGCCTGCAAAGCCGAGGCTTTATCCTATTCCTGGGCAGCACCTCACATATAGGAACCTCATTGTGGAGTCACCCCACAGTAGCATAGAGTTTCACTCCTTGTAGTGCTGCTCTACCGTATTTCCTGTAAAGCACACCAGGCATTCACTCTGCCTGAGAACTCATTAAGGCAATTAAGCCAACCTTCCCACAGGAACCGTTTTCCGCAGAAAACAACAGTAGACAACAGTGGTTATAGGTCTGTAACCTCTCCATGCCCATGGAACATGTACCAACCGTTCCTGATATTCTTCCGATTAGTGGTCGTCCCTTGAACCAAAAGCTAGATGCCTAGTAGATAAATCTTTGAACTAATAGCATAAAACTTTATGGTAGGAATACAATAATATAATATCAGAATGCCTTCAAGCCCATTTTACAAGCTGTGTCATCGACCAGCTGGCGCTTGAGGCCCTTGGTGAACGGATCCGCCAGGTTCTCCTGACTCCGAACATTAATCACTGCAATAACATCTCTCTTGATAAGATCGTGTACTGCCCTGTGCTTCAACCGTACAGTCCTCTTCTTTCCGTTGAAGAGTTCATTAGATGCTACCGCCGCAGTCGCCTGGTTGTCGCAGTATATCGGTATCGTCGGTATTTGTGCCCCAACCATTGGAAGATCATACATGAGCTCTCGAAACCATTCTGCTTCCTCGGCTGCGGTATCAAGTGCAAAGAACTCAGATTCCATGGATGACCGCGAGAGCATAGTCTGCTTCTTCGACTTCCACGATATAGCATCTCCACCTATTGTGAAAATGAATCCACCTGTGGACCTCTCGCTCTCCACCTATGAGCACCAACCACTGGCATCACTGAAGCCTTCCACTACCGACGGATCTTTGCTGTAGTACAGTGCATATGTCTGAGTCTTCTTGAGATATCTCATTACCCGTTTCACAGCTTTCCAGTGTTCAGCACCTGGGTTACTCGTGAAACGACTCAGCATTCCCACGGTGAAAGCTATGTCCTTGTGGCAGTAGTAGCATACATCAAACTCCCGATTACGCTTGAATACTCCAGCTGCCTGACGCTTTCCTCCTGAATTAGGCTTCAGCTTCAGATCACACCTGTACGGCGTATCGATCCCTGGAAGATCCCGATACCCATAACGAGTGATCATTTTCTCAATATAATGAGACTGTGACAGCACTAGTCCAGTGTCTGTCCGGATGATCTTGATCCCTAAGATCACATCACCTTCCTCCAAGTCCTTCATACTGAACTTGCTTGAGATGAATTTCTTTGTCTCCGTGACACAGCTAACATCCGTACCTAGGATAAGCATATCGTCAACGTACAGACAAACGATCATACCTCTTCCATCAGCGAACTTCGTGTAAACACACTTGTCCGTATCGCTGACCATGTAGCCATTTGACCTTATAACTTTGTCAAATTTCTCATGCCACATCTTGGGAGCCTGTTTAAGACCGTACAAAGATTTCACCAACTTGCAGACTTTGTCTTCAAGACCCTGATGACAAATCCCTCTGGCTGTTGCATGTAAATCTCTTCGGTCAGCTCACCATTTAGGAAAGCCGTATTCACATCCATCTGATGTATCACCATCCTATGTATTGCTGCGAGAGCAATCAACATTCTGATGGTAGTCATCCGGGCTACTGGAGAATATGTGTCAAAATAATCAATCTCCTGCTTCTGAGAAAACCCCTTGGCTACCAACCTAGCCTTGAACTTGTTAATAGTTCCGTCTGCTTTCATCTTCTTCTTGAAGATCCATTTGCATCCGATGGATTTCGCTCCTTCAGAAAGATCAACCAACACCCAAGTGTTATTTGAGATGATGGAATCAATTTCATTGTCAATCGCCTCCTTCCAGAAAATTGCGTCTTTGATCTTCATCGCCTCATCATAGGTAAGCGGATCAGCTTCCACTGATAGGTGACAAAGTCACTTCCGAAGTCCTTCGGCCTCCTCACTCGCTTCGTTGACGGCTCAGCGAGATTTGGTTCAACCGTTGTTTCAACAACAACATCTTCTTGGACCACATCTTCATTGAAGACCTGCGCACCCTCATTATTCTCCGGAACATCCGTAAGAACAATATTCTTGTGCCTTGCAAACTTGTCTTCAAAATATTCTGCGTCGCGAGATTCGATGATATGATTTGATTCAATATCAAGAAATCTTCGAGCATCACTCTTCTCGGCATACCCCAAGAAGATCGTCTTAGTAGTCCTTGTCCCAAGCTTCTGAATCTTCAGATCTGGAAGCTTGACATACGCCAGATACCCCCATACTCGAATGACATTCAAGTTAGGTCTGACCTTGAACCTGAGTTCATGAGGAGTAACGTCAGAAGTTGCATGAGGCACTCTATTTAAAATAAAAGTGGCCGTCAATACAGCTTCTCCCCAGTAGCACTTAGGAAGACCCGTAGTCAACAGCATTGAGTTAATCATTTCTGTTAACGTTCTGTTCTTCCTCTCTGCTACTCCATTTGATTGAGGAGAGTACAGAGCCGTAGTCTCATTGACAATTCCATGTTCTTTGCAGAACGATGCAAATTTATGAGACCTGTACTCCCCACCTCGATCACTTCTTATCCTTTTGAGTTGTTGTCCAGTCTGCCGCTCAGCTTCGGCTCTGAACTCCTTGAACTTCTCGAATGCTTCGTCTTTAGCCTTCAGCAAGTAGACGAACGCATACTTTGAGAAGTCATCGATGAACGTTATGAAATACTTCATCCCGACCTTTGTAGAGAACTGTTTGAAGTCACAGATATCGGAGTGTAACAACTCTAGAAGATCTGTACTTCGATTAACCCGAGGAAAGGGTTTCCTTGTGATCTTCGTTTGAGCACAAACTTCACATTTCTCTACCTTACCCCCACACTTGGAGATAAGTCCTAGACTAGACATTCTGTTTATTCGTTTACAATGAACATGTCCTAGCCTATTATGCCACAACTCAAGAGTATAAGCAGAAGGAGTGATTTCATTAATCACATTAATTACATTGGACTGATTTACAAGATGAATTTTGAACATTCCTTCGGTATAAAAGCTTTTTCAAAATATGTTCCCTTGATAGACATCACCATCTGGCCAGCATTGATGTCCATCCTGAGGCCTGCTTTGCAGAGTAGGCCTCCTGAGATCAGGTTCTTGGCGATAGCAGGTACGTGCTTCATGCCTTGAAGCGTCAGAGACTTCCCCGAAGTCAGCTTCAATACCACCGTCCCGATCTGAGCACTTCAGCTTGTGTCTGGTTCGCCATCATAACCACTTCAGAAGTAGGTGTATAGGTGGTGAACCACTCCTTACTGGAGAAGACATGGCAGAAGGCTCCAGTATCTACCCACCAGTCAGAGTCAGTCCTTACCGGATCAACATGCACAATTATAGCAACAACATCAGTGATCATAGATACCTTACTAGGCTCTCCTTGCTCTTCTTGCTCTGATTGCTTGGTCTTTGCTTTGCATTCATTCTTGAAGTGGCCCTTCTTGCCACACTTGAAACAAGGCATCTGAGACTTTGCCTTCTTTCGTTTGAAGGAAGTCCCTTCACATTCAGATTGTTAGGGTCCTTCTTCTTGCTGTGGGAAGCCGCCTACTTTCTCCTTGGTTCCTTGGTATGAACCAGATTGGTGTTAGCCAATTGCTTGGACAGTGCGTCCACCTTCAGTTGAGCCCGTATCTGGTCCTCAACATAGATTTCCTGTAAGAGATCTTCAAGGCTGATCTCTAGCTTCTTCCTATGCATGTTTGCATAGAAGTTACTCCACCCAGTGGGGAGCTTTGAGACAATCCCTCCAACAATAAACTTGTCAGGGAGGGGCATCGCCTCGTCTTCCAACTTCTGTCGCAGCTTCAGAAATTCTTTTACCTGCTGGCAACATGGACTTCTCGTCCTCAAAGAGCCATTTGTGATATTTTTCAACCACAAATATCTTGCTCCTGTTCTTGTCTTCTTCGTACAGTTTCTCTAGAGACTCCCATATGTCTCTGGCAATTGGTTTCTTACTGTAGAATTCTGTTAGAAAATCCTCCATAGCATTCAGGATAAGCAGCCTGCAAATACTATTTTCTCTTCTCTACTTGGCCTGAAGTTTAGTAGCCGCAGTGATTGTGGCAGCAGACCCAGTATCTGGAATGGTAGGTTCCTCTTCAATAAGTACGTGATCAACGTCTCTGAGTTGAAGAGTGAGATAAACCTTCCTCTTCCAGACTTGATAATGCTCTCCATCAAACTTTTCTAACTTACAAAAGTCAGTATTGAGGAGTGAAGCATTAACGTTTTCCATCGTAGCAATAAAGCTTTGAGATTGTTAGTACCGGGGCACAATTTTTCGAAAAAAAAACTGAGAAAATATACAATTGTAAAAACAATATTTCAAATCAACACTTCAAGGAAGGTGATTCTGAATTACGAGAATCTAAAAAGATTTCGTAATCAACAGCAATCAGATCGTAGTACTTCTAAAAAGAAGATACAATCAGAATTACTGGCAGCAACGAAGAAGGTGACTGGCGAAAGATGGAAGATGTCCTGCTGGGGTGAATTATCACCGTTGCTCAAAGCTTTATTCGCCCTACACGAACAGCTTCCAGGAACCAGCAAGTTCGTCGGAGAACTTGGAACACTCCTGCTCTTCTGACTCCTCGGATGGACTCGAACTCTCGTGCAAAAGCAACGCTGGTGCGACGCCTTTTCTCTCTCTCGAAGGCTGCTGGAAGATCAGAACTGTGTTAAAAAACACTTCTGAATTCTCTGTTTACTTGTGCTAAAAAATACTTCATAAACTTTCTGTGGTGGCTTCTCTTTCTTGTGTGTATCTAGCCTTGAGAGAGAGAGGATGCCTTATATAGGCCCTGCAGCAACTGTTCGGTTGCCACAAAGTTAGGAACGTGGTAAAAACCACCCCGAACATTTAGCAACCGCCCAGAACATGCAAAAGCACGTTCTGCTGTAAGTTGCACCAACTGCGCGCACCCTGTGCTCCTTGCACTGAGTCACTTGTGCCAACCTGCGCCACTGCACGCACTGCGCACAAGGCGCAACCAGCGCGCCCGCGCAACCCAACGCAACCCAGGCGCGCAACGATGCTGACGTGCTAAGTGCAAAGTGCGCCAACAAAATGCCACAAAATGCCACATGAGCCCATGAGCCCGAGTCCGAGTCCGAGTCGCTAAGCCCCTACAGGGCTTAGCTCCCATGGAAATAAATTTTCCAAGAACAAAAAGCATGAATGCTTTAATTGTTGATTTTAGCCTTTTTCCAATTAGAAAAATAACCCCACATGGCAAATCCATGTGCACCTCCACACCACATGTGCATCTCCAATATAGCAAAGCTAATATATAGAGATACAATCTCTTTGTTTTTTCCGATGTGGGACTAAAGTTTTCTAAAGGAAAAACCAAAACTCCAACAATGTTACATATTAGTTCCATTTTAGATACAAGATTATATATATATATATATATATATATATATATATATATATATATATATATATATATATATATATAAACTGAGAATATTATTTAAAAGACTAGAGGTCCGAAAATGAACACAAAACTGATACACCATTCGCTCCCATCGGAAGCCAAACAACCAAAAGTATATATGATCTATCTGTACAAAAAGGGACGCATGCGGCCCAAGTGGTCGGAGTTCGAGCCCCAGTGGAGGCGAGTTCGCCACAATTACCTATTGCTTCAAAATATATATATATATATATATATATATATATATATATATATATATATATATATATATATATATGAAGCGGATCAAAAGCCTCCCTTAGAAAGCCCCCCAAAACCCCCCTCACTCTAATTCGTAATTTAATGTTAATATTAATGTTAATATTAACATTAAATACTAAAATTGACATTAAACTTAACATTAAAATTAATATTAACATTAACATTAACATTAATATTAATATTATCATTAACATTAATATAAAAAAAATAAAAATTGATATTAATATTAACATTAACATTAATATGAACATTAATATTACGAATTAGAGTGAGGGGGGTTTTTGGGGGGCTTTCTAAGGGGGGCTTTTGATCCGCTCCCATATATATATATATATATATATATATATATATATATATATATATATATATATATATATATATATATATATATATATATTTTTTTTGAAGCAAGAGTAATTTTGGCGATGCATGCGGCCCAAGTAGTCGGAGTTCGAGCCCCAGTGGAGGCGAGTTCGCCAGAATTACTCTTGCTTCAAAATATATATATATATATATATATATATATATATATATATATATATATATGCCGGGCGCTTGTAGCTCAAGTGGCTAGGCGCACCGGCACTTGTGGCATCGGACGGAGTTCGAGCCCCCACGGGGGCGGCTTGGTGGTTCGCCCACGGCCCCCGGGCCAGGCGGTGGCTGGGTGTCTTTGACACGGCCGCTTGGTTTTAAAAAAAAAAGAAAAAAAAAAAAATATATATATATATATATATATATTTGGGCTCTCATATTCCGTGGGCCCTGGATGGTTGCTCTGGACCAAGGCCGGCCCTGACGATGCTACATGGACCGTGGTCCTGACCTGGACTCACGTGTCGGCCCTCCATTGGAGGGAGTCCGAATTTTTCGAACGTGGGCCTGGTGTGCACGTGTGTGTGTGTGTGGGGGGGGGGGGGGGGGGGGGGGTGGGGCGGGGGGGGTTTCACATATGTGAAAAATATTTCGGAGTACGACGAGTGTCATCTATTTGTCGAAGAAATTCGAAGAGTTTGAAACTTAACCGTTTATTGAAAATCTGTCAAGGCCTGACCAAAAATACATCAGATCAATGGTGTAGCTGAGCGTATAAAGAATACATTGATGGAAATTGTACGATGTTTGTTGTCAAAACAAATTTATTGGACAGTTATTGGAGTGAAACTCTCAATAAATTTATCTCATATTACTCCTTTCCTTTACAGGGTGATATTGTGTTTGATAGAATATGGTACGACAAGGAGCCATAATGCTGTCACCTTTGAGTATCGAGTATTTGGTTGTAGGACCATCGTGCATGTACCGAAGGATGAGAGATCCAAACTTGAGCAGAAGACGAGACAATGCATTTTTATCGGCTATGCTCGGGACGAGTTTGATTATAGATTATAGACTCTACGACCCAGTGGAAAGCTCTATAAAAACAGGGACGTGGTATTCGCCGAGTATCAAACAATGACCAACACTCAATATAATTCCATGATGCCTTTTGAGGCTGAGGAGTTGCTTGTGTTAGATTCTTGTTGTTTCCAGAGGATACTAAAGAGAATCTAATTATCCAGTACATGAATATGCTTCCAATCTTGATTATCAATCTGCTGATGGTGGTTAAAGTGACCCTCGGGTAGATGAGCATGCTGAGTAGGTAGTTCCAATAGGGAGTAAGGCTGTCGCGATATACAGCCGACACTAAAGGTTCCATTGAGGAGGAGCACGTGAGAGCGTCGACCATCCACGAGGTACTCACCAGATGAGTACGCGTTATTGACTGACGGAGGAGAGTTTGAAATCTTCACAGAGACGATGAAAGTAGGCATGAGTGGATGCAGGCCATGCAGGAGGAGATGAGTTCCTTATATACAAATTTCAGTTATAAGAGCCAAAGGACAAAAAGGCTTTGAAAAATCGTTGAGTGTTCAGAGTGAAGCAGACATAAATTGTTATT